>JAATLQ010035264.1:0-27861 GCA_013421005.1 Heliconius erato x Heliconius himera
ATATGTATTAATATGTTTATGTTTATATATATGTTAACTTTTATTATATATATATTTAGTTTGTGATAAATACTTCGTAATACTTTTTGCACCTACATAAGTGTCCTAATAATAGTTTACTATATCTTTGTGGTTGCCTGTAAGAAATCACTTGCAGTGATAAGGCCGCCATTGCACATATTCTGTTAAATTATATGGATAAGTAAAATGAAAACTTGTAAAGTCTTATGTGCAATAAAATGTTATTTATTATTATTATTATTATTACCTTCACGGACGCAGACAATACAATAATCTTGACTGAAAAGCTTCATCAATATGCAAACCGTACGGAATTCACACAACAGATAATATCTAAAACTAGAGCGAAAACCCTAATCTCCTACCTCTACAGAAAAAAAAATATTTAAAAAATATCTAGAATACATAGAATATACCTATGTCCACAGAATATAACCGAAGCTTACCCTACAATTGGGTAATTGAGGCTTTCTAACCCACTTGTTACAACACTAACGCAAACTACCAAAGTCAGCACATTTTAGGGACGGGATTAAGCTAACACGATACGAGAGCTTATCGGTTTAGCGTTCTCATCGTAAATATAAGACTTGTGTAAAGATTTTATCAAATTTGTATGTTTTTTTTAGTTTTTTTTATATATATTGATGAACGTCATGGCAGAAGAAGTATTTTTTTCTGTTACCGCTATATAAAAAAAACAATAAATATTTAGAGGGCTCCCATACAGCAAATGTGTTTTTATTTGCAGTTTTTATAAATAATGGTAATGAACCCTTCGTGCGCGAGTTTGACTCGCACATGGCCGTTTTTTTTGTTGAAATTGTCTGTTAACGTCTAAAGATGATTTCTTAAGTTGCTTTTATGCTTAAATCTAAAGTGGTCCTACGTTAGTTTTGAATATGTAAGAAGTACAGATGATACATTGAATAAATATCGAAGAATTTGAATCAAGGCATGGCACAGTGGGACCGCGTCTGACTGTAAACATAATGGCTGTGGATTCCAGCCCCACTTGGAATGATTATATTTAAAGTATTTCCATTCCACAAAGCGCGGCGTTAAGTTCCACCGCTCAACATACAGTAATGAACTTGGGGCACGGAGTATCTTAACACTATATTCCCTCAGCCTACTCTGGTTAGCGGAAATAAGCGTGAAGCTGGAAACTCAATGTTCGCACTCTGTTTCTCGTTAAGACGCTTTCGTTCTCCTCTCTGAGCCGAATTCTTGAGTCATTGTGTGTTGAGTGACGGAACTCAACGCTGCACTTTACCTCGTCACCTTACCTAAAATGAAAATATTAAATATTTGTGTTAAATTCTCACCAACAAAAAACGTTATAAATAATGTAAGGGATAGGGTAAAAAAGGATTCCGTTTTTACCTTTAAGTTGTGGAACCCTAAAAACGTTAATAATTTGAATATCCCCCTTAAACCGTAACTTTTGAATCATTTAAAACTTTTTAGAACCTATGTATATTTTTTTAGCTTCACGCTGTATCCTGCACATAGTAGAAGGAACCTAATTTTAAGACACTCCACAACAACGCGACTGGTGGAACTCAACGCCGTGTTTTGTCTTACTACCAGATAAAGGAAAATGAAATTATTAAATAACTCTTTTGAAATCGGAAAAATCGATACAGAATGTCTCAATACTAAGTTCCATTTGCCTACACTTGTAAATGCGGGATACAACGTGAAGAAAGTGAAACTTCAAATATCACATTTAAGATAACATTGAGACCAGTCGTGGCGCAGTGGCACGAGGTGAGACTGTAAAACCGACTGGTTATGGGTTCAATCCTCACTCGAGGAGATGAAATATTTACTTAAATTTATATTTCCATTTCTGCGCTCTGGTGTCCAGGCAAAGCTGATAAAAAAATAAAAAGATAACATTGAAGTTTAAACGATTGTGAGTTTGATTCCTATTCAACGAAATATTTATATTAACATTGCTTTTATTATCCAGTTGGGTTAAGATAGCACTTAGTTTTGGAAAACTAAGAACGGTGTTTATATCTTCAATTCTGGCCATTGCAGAAAATTATGAGTCAAATGGAGGTGCAAGAAATATTACGAGAGACTTGAATGATTAAAATAAATATTTATTAATACAAGTTATTTTATTACTATACATAAATACATTATATTAAATATGTAAAACATATTTAATATATATATTAGCATACCTGATTGGTTATATAATCTGTTTGTAATACTAATTGTCCAAGTTTTGCTAAAATGGTAGTAAAATAAATTTAAACATTTAAATAAATATTATTATAGTATTGTTGGTTATTTGCATGTATTTGCTTATAAAATGTTAATTAATTGTAATTGTTAATATGTATTATTAAATGATAAAATTATTTTCATAGTATTATTCCACACGATGGTATTTTTTGGTACTAAAGGAACTAAAGTAATTTTTGAAAAAACAAATATATTTGGAAACCGTACAAAAATTTTACGTAGCGGGACTTGAACCCACGCCTCATGGAAATCGTGAGGAAAAGAGTATCTGAACACTGAATTCCCCCTGCCCACTCTACTATTGTGAGATATTATAGCATAAAGCTTTCTTTCTTTTATTCAGCTTCACGCTGTATCCCGCATCCCTGGTATACCAGGGTAGGCAGAGGGAACCTAGTGTTAAGATATTCCGTTATTCAGTTTTCGCAGAATTTTCGAGGCATTGCGTGTTCAGTGGCGAAACTCAACACCGCGCTTTACCTTTTTCCAGAGCGAAGAAATATTAAATAATAATTCGGCTTCGCGAGTGGTAATCAATACTATTTTTATTTATGGTCACACACTTGTGCCACTACGCCACGACGGCCTCTAACAGAACACTGTTTTCAAATACTTGTATAAACATCACAACACAAGAAATTGAATAAACTGTCAAATTAATCAGCTTATCTATTTCGAGTTTGGATAGATCAGTGATCATATTATTTATTATTCATTGAATAAAATGAAGAATTTTAACCTTTAACTATAGACGCACTGTCTCACAAACTACCCTTTGCAAAAATCGTATATACTGCACTTCTCCGCACTTTCACGCTCCGCTCCTACAGCGTTTGTTGAAAAGTACCCTGTATTGTTATTTTTTTTTCGATATATAATAATATAAATAATTACAACGTCAATATATTATTAGTATTATTATATTTTAATTTATAATCTATTGTACCTTAAGTATATTAAAACTAAAATTACTAAAAAACCTTACGGATAACTTAAAAATAATAGCGGTCCATGAGACGTTCGCGAGTCCATGCCCATGAATGTGCTACAATATTTTGATGTTCATAGCTTATAGCTAGCCAAAGGTTAATAGGATTTACTAAAATCTGATAGCAATTTTACTACTAATGATGTATTGCTATTATGATAATATGATGTAATGATAATTATATTTTCGTAGTGGTCAATGTGTCAACCTATGTTATATTGTATTTTTTTTTCTTAAAACATATTGCTTCTAATTTGGTTATATAGAAAAAGATAACCTAAACACGCAATGCCTCAGAGTGTCTTAACACTAGGTTTCCTCTCATGTCATGTATATGCAGGATACATCGTGAAGCTAAGCTGATAACGTATTATATTAAGATGATACAAAGACAGCCACTTTTAACTCTATTTGGGACCTCTACCATCCCTAAAAATAACATCATCATCCCTTATTTTATTAAGACCTAGTGCAATGCAAAGCAACCATCCTTCCTAGGCCGCCTACGTTCACATCAGACCATGCCTATTCTGCATCACGACCAGACCTTTTTACTTCTGTACATTACATGATACCATAGGACTATTGTTTCAACAAAGTCCATTGTCAGAGGCAAGTCAGTTGCACAGACGATATTACATTACGTTCCCCAAAATGTTAATGTACAATTGTGTACGCGTGAACACAGTTGTACTCTCCTCCCCACCTATCTGGTTCATGAACTCGTCTCCCATGAATTCTTCAAATCGGAGTGGTAGATTTGTCCTTTGCCTTTGAATTTTAGTAGAAGTTATCCCAATGCCAAGAATTCGGCGGATAATGGGAAATGGCCCTTCCATTTCCCATTTTCTTAATAGGAACGAAGTATCTTCGATTCGCCACTACCTCAATGCCTGAAATCTCGGGCATTCGACCAGTGCGTTCTTCCGGTCATGACGTACGGGGCTGAGACATGGACTCTAACAAAAGGCCTCGTCCACAAATTTCAAGTCGCTCAGCGAGCCATGGAGCGGGCTATGCTCGGTGTATCTCTAAAGGATAGAATCCGAAATGAGGAAATCCGGAGGAGAACCAGATTAACCGACATAGCTCAAAGAATTTGTAAGCTGAAGTGGCAATGGGCGGGACATATCTGTCGTAGAGCTGACGGCCGTTGGGGCAGACGGGTGTTAGAGTGGAGACCCCATACAAAACGTCCGGTGGGTCGACCCCTTGCTAGATGGACTGACGACCTAAAGAGAGTAGCAGGAAGCGGATGGATCCGAAGAGCTGAAAATCGAGTGTGGTGGCGAGAACTGGGAAAGGCCTATATCCAACAGTGGATGATTGACGGCTGTCGATGATGATGATGATGATGATCTTAACCAGGTTTCGAGATTCCCTTTACTTACTCGGATATATGCAGGGTACAGCGTGAAGCTATTAGATCTATAGGAAAAATATTGTCGTAGTAGTCGGTTAAATACCTTAGCAGTCCATGAACCGTACGTACACAGCCCATCACGAAGAGAGAAGCTCACAACAGTACCGGAGACGTGCTACCTCAATGCAGCTCATTTGTATCTTACCTTCACTGTGCTAATCCTCTCTTTATCTAAATTACGAAATAATCCTACTAATACCTATAAAATAATAGAAATAATTTATGTAATAATATTAATTTTAAGCCTTACCTTGACAAATAGTTAAGTACCGAAAACTTGTAATTTGTAGTCCCCAAAGTCCCCAAGTTTTTTTTTTCAAAAATTGCTGTAAATATAGTTTTGAAATCTGATTTCTTTTGTTATTTTTATAATAACGTGTTATTATTATCCTTTTTAATTTTTTTTATCTTTTTTAGCTTGACGCTTAACCTCGAATGAACTTGCGTAGGCAGAGGGAACTTAATTTTAAGACACACTGTTTCCCATTTTTCACCCAATTTTCTAGACATTGCCTGTTGAGTACTCAATAAAGAATATTGTTTCCTAACTTGAGCGATGAAATGCAAATAGTTAATTAACTCAAGTGGGAATCAAACCCAAAACCTGTAAACAAAAGTTTGTACACATCACATATTAAGTGCCCAATGTAACACTGGCCGCAAGTACAGTATTTATAATTTTTTTGCTTGTCATTAAAATAGATCAATAAACGGATTTATTGATAGCGTACTCGTATATTGTTATCTATTGTCTTTAACACGTATGTAAATGATATTTACAATATTATAATTTAATACGGTCATACAGTTAGGATATATGTATTTTACCAAACGCAAAATTTTTGTTTTTACCTTCTCTTAGAGAAAGTGTAGTGTCGAGACATTCCAATTTGCACGCGCCGCAATTTTCGAGACTCTTCCGTTAGCCCGAGTACCAACGGAACTCACAACTGTTGCGTTTACAGTTCCAGGCTGAGCCGCTATGCCATTACGGTACTCGAGACAATACTATTTTTAATTATTATTAATATATAGCAAGGAAGGTAAATAGAACCTAACTAATGTCGAGCAACTCAAGTATCCGGTGCAACCAAACTCTTATTGCTGTATGAACAAGGAAAATAATAAAAAAACAGATAAACGCTAATAATCATACATTAGCTCTTATCTTATCTTTGTATCTTGCTCTTTTTTTGCAAAAATCCAAAGTTAACAGTAATTTAATGTAATAATTGTGCCAACTGACAGACGAGTGCCACATCACTCTACTTGTGACTCCGGACTAAGTGGACTATTGTGGATTAAGTATTCGAAACATCGGGTTTCTAAATATTTAGTTTTGCCATAAATATTTTTCCAAAAAAATAACAATTTATTTTATTGTACGTAACATTTAATATTGTTACAGTGTGTTAGTTTAATAAAGTAAAAAATAAAAGTAAAATACTCTTTATTGTACACCAGAAATACAAATCACAATATTGAAAGAAACATATAAATAAGTACAAAAGGCGGCCTTATCGCTAAATGAGCGATCTGTTCCAAGCAATCTTTGGATAGAGGAGAGAATTAATGAAATGGGAAGGGGTGTACATGGCAAATGAATATTTATTTATTAAACCTTAATAGCATATATACATACGTATTGAGGTATACAAATATACATCTATAAATACATACTTACACATATATATACACATACATACATACATAACACCGAACAAGGAAAAATATTAGTTGAATAAACAAATAACCAATTTCACCCAGTACTACTTAAAGTGGAAGATAATAATAATTCTTTTAGGCTTGTAAAAGTTTGCAAGGTTTTAGATTATTTAATTGTTAAGGGTAAGGAATTCCACAGGCAGGATTTAATAAAAAAAGAATTTGTTCAGAAGGAAGAGGTGTGGCAAGGGATGTCAAGAGCTATGTTAAACTTAGAGCGGAGTGGGAAGTTATGTGATTCATATAAAAACTTAAAACGTTGTTTGAGGTATGAGGGAGAAGATGGAATAAATAGAAAATTATAAAGGAGACAAAGAACGTGAGTTTTCCGGCGATGTCGAATGGGGAGCTTTTTTCGGAATTCGGAAACATGGTCGTACTTGCGAAGTCCAAATACAAATCTTATGCAAACATTTTGGAGACGCTCAAGCTTATTTAATTGCTCCTCTTTTACGTCGAGGTAACAACAATCAGCATAATCAATTGGTAGTATGAGTGATTGTGCCAGCACAACTTTAGTAGCAATGTGTAGAAAGTTCGTAATTGACGTAATGATGCAACCGCTACAAATATTTTCCTACTTATTTCACTAATTAATGACTTCCAAGATAGTTATTGATCAAAAATAATACCTATTTTTTACATTGTCGGTAAAAGGGACAATTATTCCATCAAGCGATATAGACGGTGAATCAGGTAAAGTAATTTGAGAGATGGATCTTGGACTACCTATAATAATCGCTTGAGTCTTTCGGAGGTTTATAGTTAAACCTAACGATTTAATTCGTATCAAAATCTTACTGAGTTCCTCGTTCAGTGCTGATATAGTAATCGCATACATTGTTGATATATTTGGAGATCGTCAGCATAAAGGTGGTAGGGAGAAGAAAGGTAGTGAAATAATTGATAAATAATGAAAATAAAAGAGGGGACACCACGCCACCTTGCGGAATGCCGGCAAGCACCGAGGACCATTCAGAATAGGAATCCTGAACCCGGATACGGATACAGACTGTAAATGATTGAATAGGTTGTTATTAGTTAGATATTTAGTTGTTGGTTTACGAGACATTCAAGAACTTTTGATAGGAATGGAAAAGTGGATATAGGACGGTAATCAGAGAAGGAAGACGGATTGCGATTTTTACGCAGTGGTGTTAATTGAGACTCCTTCCAACATTCAGGATAGTTAACACAGGAATCAGGATGTCAAGGATTGGCCTAATCGTCTTGCGACTAATTCCTTTGATTTAAAATTTTTGAGCCAACGTCATCAGAATCTATTGTCAATATATCCTCTTTAACATCACTTTCAGTAAATTGAGCGAAATTAAAGCTGGGGTTTGTAAGGGTGAGTAAGGCACGAAATTGATTTTGAAACCTAAGTTCTGTGGTTACATCAATAGTAACAGAAGTAGAGAAATGAGTGTTAAGTTTGTTTAAATCTATATTGCAAGGATTAGTAGTTTGATTTGCATTTCCAACCCCGAGTGACTTAAGAAATTTCCAGACTTTTTCTGGGTTGTCTTCTTTAACAAGTGACTTATGGATATGGCGTCGTTTTTCATACCTACACACCCTGTTAAACCGATTTGGAGCTTTAATAAATTTCCTTCGATTACGTTCACAGCCGTAGTTTTTATATTTAGTTTTTGCACTGTTTTTCATTTCTTGTAGAATATTCTGAAAATGATTATCACTTAAATCTTCTGAAACAGAAAAAAATAGAACAATAAGTATCTAAGTTTAATGAAGTGTCAGACATTTCCATAGATAAAACTATATTTAGTATATGTAAGCTAAAATATGATTTATATATTGTAAAGAAATCAAACACCTCGAGGCTTTTACAGAACTTATATTTCTTCCAGAGTTAAATACTGTTAAGCTTGTACAATGTCACATCTTAAATTCTAATACAATATATCATTCTAGAGAATCTCTTTATTCATCCGCTCCAAGTCTAAAAGTATATCTAATTATTATAAAATATTATTATATAGCTATTATAATTTTTCGATTACATAAAGCGTCATTTTATTAATGTTCTCCCGTGACAGTTCCATATTCTTCTATTTAAAAACATCTTTTTATTCAACAAAGAGGTTGATTCACATTTTTATAATAAATTATTGCGAATATTAAAACTAATTAATATAAAATCATTACAATATAAAATATAAAAATAAACCAGTAAATGTAATATAAATAAAATAATAGATAAAAAGTATATAAAATTATACTATAAATAAAATTATAAAATAAATAAATAGATAAATATAAAAGTACGGTATTAAATCTTATTAAATTTGAATTTGAAACCCACCTACCGGTTGCTGGAAAGGAACTTTATAACAAAAAAAAAAACTACGTCAAATAAAAATAAAAAAGCAATAAAAAAAATTCTATCACTTATGTTTCGAGTAAAAACAAGAAAAAACAAACATGCATAATAATAATAAAAAATATAAACAAAAAAAGCAAAAACCGTCACGTCTAAATTGATTTTAGTCTGTGGTATAGTATTACAATTTATGATTTTTATACAATATAAATCTTATATCTTTCTTTCTATTATCTTTACTTTTTGTCCGCCTACCCGCGATAATACAACCACTTAACGATACCAAATCATACCAACCAAATATAACCATTGAAAATATATATTTTAAAGTGGTCTTCATTGGCTGCAATTCAGATTTTTAACCATTGAGATCAAGGAAGCTTTACTCTCTAAAATTGACCATAAAACACAGTTCAGTGGATTAACATCAGGAATAGATGATGGCCAGTCTTCAGCTCTGATGAAGTCCAGAGGCTTGTCTTTAACCAAGCTTGGACCCATCGAGCTTTATAACCCGGCGCCGACCCTTGCTGAAAGGACTATTTTTGGTTATTGAACATCGTATCTCGATATACTTGTTCCGATGTTTTGATGCCTTTTCGCGAAAGTATTACTCAATAACTCCTTCAGCCCCACCAAACTATCACTGAAACTGGATAATGCCCACATTGTATTCTTTTGACTAATTGGAAAGCTTTTTTTAGAACTTTCAACATAAATACGACTATTTTGCTTGTTAGAAATTGTAAAAATTTGCTGACCCTAAAACATTTTTTTTCTGCGTCCTCATTTTACGTACTTCTTAAGTAGTTGTTATGGTATTACCATTCTACTCTTTTTATAAATTATCAGTTAAGAAATAATGGGCTGCAAGTCATATTTTAAAATACGTGACATGGTTCTAGGACTTCTAGGTGCTATCTTCATCTCCCGTGATAAAATATTTTGCTTCCCGATAGAATTTCTTCGAATTCTTTCCCTTATTGCTTTGATCGTTTTATCGTACGAGCACTACAAGGACAGCCAGATCTTTTTATATCACAAACAGAGGAGATTTCATTGTACCTATCAACAGCTCTGTACACAAACATTTGACTAATACTAAGCGTATGGAGGAGTTTAAAAATTGTATTTGAGTCCATACCTACTTTATGTAACGCAACCACAGTGGCTCAGCTTAAAATATTTTACAATATTTTGGCACGAAAATAAGAAAAAATAATGAACAATCCTATAGAAATGACAGAGTCCAAATTCAAATATATATAAAATTAAATATCCGCGATTAAATCGGTTACAGAGTTTCATTTAAAATGTATAAAAAATTAAATTTACATCAAAGGTTATGAATAAATAATTTTCCGCCTTTAAATAAAAACTAATTTAGGGTCGGACTTACCCACCGAGGCTTCTTATTTATATTCATAGTTCTCGTAGATCCACAGGACGTACCCTATAAGTTTTGATTACGCTTCCAATTTCATACAACATGCAGCAAAATTGATACATAAATAACCCTAAAAAATCTCTGTGCATAACTGACTGCTTATATCTGCTGTTCTGTTCATAGAAATCTATTTGTAAGTCCGGTCTGTAATCTATTGTTGATTTATCAAATATTATGCCATTTACAGATCATTATTTCAACATCAATCAACATTTACATAATAAATATTATCATCGATAAGAAGATACTTTTATTATTATGTAAATTATTTTCCTTAATTTACTTCGTAAACCTTTGGTATTATTTAGAAACAATAAAATAACTTGCAAATCAATTTATTTTTAAAATATGATTTTATAAAATTATTATTTATTATTTTAAACGTTTTTTAAAGTGTTAATCCCCACTTAGAAAAGAAAAAAGACTTATTTAGAAAACGTATAAAAAATTTAACGTAGCGGGACTCACGCGCCGCGCGCCTCCTGGAAACTGACCAGGCTATCGCTAAAATTCAATATTTTTTGAAAATATTAGATGAGCAAAGTCAAACAATTTCATTAAAAATAAGAAGTTACGTGCTTATTTTTTTGGACGTCAAATAATTTACCAGCAGTTCATTAAAGTTAATTCCTCAGACCAGAGAAGAACCGGGGCAAGAATCAAGTATTAAGATGATCCGTTCCCACTTCCTTTCCTATTTTTCGCCGATCTTTGAAGGCATTGCTTGTGGCCTCGAACCAACTTTTCAGCAATATAATATTAGTTTAACTGTGAATAACAAACAAAATTTAATGTAAAATATAAATAAAATTTTATTCGTAATTCTATAATTTTCTTTTAGATATAATTAAAAAATGTACTCAATGATAAACAAAATACCCATATTTGTAATATTATCCTTGACCAAGATAACCTATCATTTATGTATATCTACTGAAAGACATTTATAAGTCTTTCGCATCAATGGTACATAATCACTTACTTTTCGGTTACAGGCTCGAGCAAATTTAAATAAGCGATTTTTTATATTAAATTCAAAAACGTATTTTTTGAATATATTTTAATATTTATTTTATTTAAAACTTTGAATTATTTTTGTTTAAAAAATGGAACGTTGGGTAGGCAAAGTAGCAGTAGTGACAGGCGCTAGTTCTGGAATAGGTGCCGATATCGCCCTGCGTCTTGCCAACAGTGGTGTTATAGTGGTCGGTGTCGCTAGAAGAAAGCAACGTATTGATGTAAGTATTAATGAATAAATAAATTAAATTAAAAAAAATAGCTTCACGGTATATCCCGCATATAGCAGGGTAGGCAGAGAGAACCGTTCCCCACTTACCGCCGAATTATTCGAGGTATTGTGTGTTGAGTGGTGAAACTCAATTTTTTTTGCCTTGGTACCAGAGCGAAGCAATAAAAATATTAATATAATAATTTATTCCCCTGGGTGGGAATGGAACCCACAACTATCTCGTTACAGTAATAGCCTTGTGCCCCTGCGCCACGACGGTTTTTCAATTAAATAATGTGTTAAAGTTAAAATTAAATCTGAATGTGTCTGACTCTACTAGGCGGAAATACTTTCAAATTCGACGGCGTTCAATTCCGCAATATCTTGAAAATGGGGTTGTAAGTGAGGAACTATATTTTCCATGAAAAGTGAATTCATACTTCATACAAAAAAAATCTTTATGTATTCTTTTTACAGGAGCTTGCCACGCAAGTGACAGGTAAAGGCAAGATTCACTCCAAGCAGGCTGACCTTTCCAAGCCTGAAGAAATCAAAGAAGCCTTCGATTGGGTCGAACAGGAGTTCGGGGGAGCCGACATCGTTATAAACAACGCTGCTGTGTTATTCGATGGAAGTATTACATGTATGTATTTATTATATATACATATACTGTGTTATACACCTACGAACTATTAGCAATGTAAGCAATGATAAATAAATAAATCAGTTTCACGCTTTATCCCGCACACAGCAGGGTAGGCAGAGGGAACCTAGTGTTAAGACACTCAGTTCCCCACTTTCTGCCGAATTCTCATTAAGCGTGTTGAGTGGCGGAACTCAATGCCGCGCTTACCCTAGGTAATAGAGCGAGAAAAAAAATGAAAATATTAAATATTTCGAAATAATAATATAAAAATATAAAAAATAAAAACAAATTAGTCAGCGGCTCAGCCTCGACCTAATTGAATAAACAGTGATTTGATTTGGGACAAACATAAATTTTGTGATATATCATTCCACTTTCTTAATTTCAGCCTTGCATTTTTTTATACTAATCGAAGCTTATTAGTGATGGGTCTGATTGAAGAAAATTGCAGTCTTGCTTAACCACACCCATCACTAATATGATATGATAGCAATTCTATTAATAATAAAAAAAAACATCGTAAATTTACATATTCTTTGTTCAAATACTGTTTTACAATCACTTAGAAATCGCAAATTAATTTACTTATTTACTATGGCTCGGAAGGAAGTTGAATTATTTTCAAGAGAGGACTCTGGTAATAAATTACAAGACAAATCGCGATATTGAGTTCACATGCAATGTCTCAAAAATTGTAGAACGAAGTGTTCATTAATTTTTGAAACATTGCATTGTCACTGCCTACCCCGATGTATGCGGGGTGCAAGGCGAAGATAAAACAAAATTTAAAAACTAATTTCTTTTATTTAAGCGGTTGGAGATAGACTTCTGACAGATGCAAACATAGAACTCCTTATCGATTTGAACATTAAATCACTACTTCTCTCTATTCGCTACGCTGTCGATAATATGAAGAGAAGAAATGTTGCTGGACACATTATTAATATAAATAGGTAAGTCATTTATAATGAAATTTATTTATATATATATTAAATTCCAGCACTCAACAGGCAATACCTCCATAAATCGGCGGAAAGTGGGAAGCGGAGAGTTTTAACATTAGGCTACCTCTGCTACACGGCCCGTTAACATAAATAACAGTGTTTTATCACTAGCTTTACCAATTATACCACGGCGGCCTCATGATTTTATTTCTTATATCCTCGATAGCATAAAGTGAGGTCCATGTATCATGTCTCACCTAATTTCTACTCAATTTCTTTTATCTACAATATTATCTACGATAGATAGGCAAACATTTGTCCGATACCGCACCTGGCGGTACGTGACAATGCGAACGATGGTGGAGCATGCTTACCTAGATAGTATCTATACACTCTTACCTTGAAAAGGTCCAAGTTATAGTTATCGGGGAACAGTTCGGCAAGCAGCCTTCCACCCTTTAGTTGTTCTCATTAAGAAAGTGGAGGCGAAGCGCTACGTACGAAAAGGACGTATAACGACGACATATGGGTAAAATCCCAGCCTACGTCTAGTACCCCGCAGATAGAAAGGAGAAGAGAGTACTAGATCATGCAGCACTGCTGCACACTCTCCGAAGTCTATTCTATAGAATACCGACAAGCAAGCTACTTTTCGTCTATGTTCAAGGCTTTGCGGCTTTGCCTCAACAATCGCTGTGTCGTCAATGAGCTTCTTGGCGTGATTTTCAATCGAATCTAAGGTCGCTAGCTGATATCTAGCAGATCCGTCCTAAAGATAGTAGCAGTACTCCATACACGATCGGACTTGGGCTTGATAAAATTGAAGAAGGTGTCCCGGAGTGAAATACTGCCTAACATTTGAGAAGAGACCTAGATTTTTCGATGCAGTTGTAACCAAAGACTCTGGTTCATTAGCGGAAGACACCATGACACACCACCACATATACATTTTGTGATACTCCAGTATCGACCAGTATCCAAAGTACAAATAAACCTGATATCTTAAGGTTTTTGAGATGCTTGATGCAGATGTCATCGCGAATATGCACACAGATTCTTGCTCGTAGATCTAACCTATTTTCCAAGGAGTAGCCAGGGTAATTGAGGTACCCTGGCTACTCCTTGGAAAAAATTTTCAGCTGAACATCTGATCTGCGTCTCAGTTAGGAACAGGAGATGCGATTTTTCGGTCTCAAGATGGTAGTGGACAGCATTGATATTTAAGTGCAAGCCTCGAATATTTGTGAGATGCACTTTCAGTGGGAGGACAGGCTTCATTTTTTTTTTGTAAGAAGAAGTGAATAGGCAGAGAGGTTGTGCGAGGCATCTTGACTCGCTTAACCAAAAGAGTGAGCTGATTGCGACCACACACAGAAAAGGCTGGCATGAAAATGCAAGGACGCCCGAACCCCCCGCGGACACTCGCCAACCGGCAAGGTGGACCGACCCGGGAATTTTGGCAGGTGGCGAGGCAGCCTTTCACGGGTGGCTTTCCCGCTGCTTAGGCCTCCAACCACCTACGGTCGGTCAGTGGTGCATCCTGCTTCGAATCCCGCTAGCCTCCAGAGCCAGACACCCGGTGCCTCAACAATCAGCTCCAAACCACTTTCTGTCGAGATGCAACTGCACAAACCCAATCTCCACTTAGGCTACGACAAGGTGCGTAGCAGAACACGATGATACAGTTTGGTTGCATGATTTAACTAGTAGGATAATAACCAGCCACGGCCGAAATTTACCTCCGGAGTGTTGTCTATTTGGCACTGCCCAGGGGTCTCGTATCTAGAGTCATTAAGCCCATAATACGCTTCACCTACGGACAACATTAACCCTTTATAAAAATTAGTTTATTCCTTCTATAATGTATTTTTCCATTATTTATTTTCATTTTTTTTTATCAGTGTCCTCGGTCACTACATTCCTTTATATAAGTACGCTTACGTCTACACAACCACCAAGCAAGCAGTGACAGCCCTCACCTCCTCGCTAATCATCGAGTTGGCTCACTTTAATAGCAAGATTAAGGTTACGGTAAGACGACAAAGATATATGATTTTTTATTACTTTAATCTATAATATTCTAATATGATTTTTTTACTACATTATCGTAACTTCTATAGGAATTTTTGCTTGTTTCGAACTACAAAATACGACCAATGTTGATATTTGATTTATAAAATATACATAAAGCAAATTATTTATTATGTGTATATTTTTGTAACATAACGTTCTTTTTACCTATGTTATGTACGTCTCATCATCATCGACAGCCGTCAATCATCTACTGTTGGATATAGGCCTTTCCCATTTCTCGCCACCACACTCGATCTTCAGCTCTTCGGATCCATCCGCTTCCTGCTACTCTCTTTAAGTCGTCGGTCTATCTAGCAGGGGGTCGACCAACCGGACGTTTTGTATGGGGTCTCCACTCTAAGACCCGTCTGCCCCAGCGGCCGTCGGCTCTACGACAGATATGCCCCGCCCATTGCCACTTCAGCTTACAAATTCTTTGAGCTATGTCGGTTACTCTGGTTCTCCTCCGGATTTCCTCATTTCGGATTCTATCCTTTAGAGATACACCAAGCATAGCCCGCTCCATGGCTCGCTGCGCGACTTGAAATTTGTGGACGAGGCCTTTTGTTAGAGTCCATGTCTCAGCCCCGTACATCATGACCGGAAGAACGCACTGGTCGAATGCCCGAGATTTCAGGCATTGAGGAAGTGGCGAATCGAAGATTTGACGTCTCATCATAATTTTAAAACTCTGTTAAATGTGGTGTCAGTGAATAATTAAATTTTCAGCAGCTTCAGAAACAGCCATAAATATTAAATTATTGATTTGGGTAAGGATTCATAATAATATTCTTTGTAAAATAACTGTAATGATTGCATATTACTCCTGTACAGTTTTTAAATTAGTTACATATATTATTAGCTAAATATACAATAGGTAAATATGTAGTTATTACAGTGTACACGTAGAAAGTATTTTTTTAGGCATTTTCATATAGATTTATTTCAATAGAACGAACGAACCAAAAAATCTATGTATTTACATGATATTTCTTTGAAGATCAAATCGTTCTTTGTCTCTGTGTTGAATTAATTACGATTTAATCTTAACTTTTGATAATGATTTATGAAGGTAATCTCCATTAACAATTCAATTTTGTTTACTTTATTATATAAAATATTGTATAACAGTGCTTCAAAAATATATATTTTTATCAACAGTCATATAACCAAGACGTTCCGAATGTCATTCTTTAGCCAGGAATCTTACCAGCGCGATATATATAGCAATATAATATTCGCAGGCAAACTATTGCCTTGAGTTTATTCAAATGACGATTACTTTTTTTAATGAACAGATTTTGTTGAAACAAACTTTAATTGTTAAGTTGAGTTAAAACAAAGCAATTGGTGAAACTTTTAAATAAATCGGTTCAGTACTTTCGGAGATTAACGTGATCATACATATAGGCAGACAGACAGACAGACGGATAGACAAGAAATTAAAAAAAAATGTTTTTGCTTTCTATTATTCTTTTTAAGTGTACCTTTATCCATTTCAGTCAAAATTACTAAATGTACAGGCAAAATATTTTTACTGTCTATTATATATAGAGATAATAAGAAGCCGACGTAATACAGTGCCGCAGCGTACAGCGACTGACTAACCCCACTCACCACCACTCTGGGGATTGATATTATTTAATTATGTTCCTCACTCTGGGGATTGATATTATTTAATTATTTTTATTTTGTCGCTGTGGCAGATAAAGCATGGCGTTGAGTTCCCCCACTCAACACGTAATATCTCTAAATATGGGCGGTGCATCGGAGATGTGTCTCTCTCTCTCTCTCTCTCTCTCTGAAAATATTGCTTCTAGAACCAGCTTTTGTAGCATTTGTCTTATTTGAGACCGTAAATAGAGCTACGTTCTCTTCCCTTATTCCAGGAAATGAAAATGAGATAAAAAAAATATATACATATTAAATCAATGATTTTGTATGAGATGAGCGCCGTTATCGGGAGGCTATGGCTGTGGCTATTGATTATGCTCCACTCACAAGCCAAGTTTCGAGACATTATGTATAGAGTGGTGGAACCCAACTCCGTGTTTTGTCTTATTACCAAAGCGAGCAAAAATATTTTATTTTCTCTAAGTGGAAATCGCTTTTATCGCCTTTTTCATTTTTTTATATTACAGAGTCTCTCTCCGGGGAAAGTGCGGACTGAAATGACGGACGGCCTATTAACAGAAGAAGAACTCTTGACTACACTCGAGGCGAGTGATATTACTGATGCTGTGATTTACGCTCTCTCATCACCACCTGATGTTAATGTAAGAAAGTACTTGTTAAAATGGGCTTTTTTCGGGTTCACGCTATATCCCAACAACGAAGACAGAGAAAATCTAGTATTAAGACACGCCGTTCGCCATTTTTTACCGAATTCTAAAGACATTGCGTATTGAGTGGTGGAGTACAATCCCGCGCGTTGCATAGACACAATCGAAGAAATGATTTTTTTTATATCTCATTTCCTCGAACGAGGATCGAATCCACAACCTGTCGCGCTTACAATTACACGGTTGTGTCCTAGTGGCCTTTAATCATTACAAGCACAATTAATTGAGTTTGTAATGATCAAAGAATTTATTTCTCATTTACACATTTACACTGAATGAGAATATAAATTAATGCCTGAAACCATTTTTGTTAGGTACACACGATGGTTGTGGGTTATATTAACATAGGAGTAATGATTTATATCTCATTTTCTCGCTCTAGTACATCTGTTCATATTTTATTCTATCATTCTTCGCACAGGACAAAATGTGGCGTTAAGTTCCGCTACTCAATACTCAATATCGAACAAAAAAATTAAGCGGAAAGTGGAATGGTGTATACCGCATATCAGTTATCCATATTTCGCGTGATTTTCGAAACATTGGCTTAGTGATGGAACACTACACTCAACACCGCCTATGTTATTGTAAAAAACGTATTAAAATATATGTTTTTATTTTCATTACAGATCTACGAGTTGGGTATCAGAGCAGTGGGTGAAGGACAGATGTAAATAACTAACGAAATGGATACGTGATATTGAAATTAACTGTATATATGTTATATTAGATACTATACCTAATAATAAATAATACTCTATAATATATATATTTTAATGTTATGTCTTTATTGGTAATAAAGAAAGATATAAACCATTGTAAAGATCCCTGCTGTAGGAAATGAAATATTTAATATTTTCATTCTCTGTCTTTGGTTACAATAACGATATAAAGCGCAGCGTTGAGTTCCGCCACTTGAAACGCAATGCCTTCAGAATTCGGCGGAGAGTAGGAAACGAAAGTACCTTAATTGGTACGGGGTGTGCTAACGTTGGTTTAATTTTTTTTATTTCACCTCTTAAAGGCTTCGCAAAGAAGTTACGACTAGTCCACACAATAATAATATAGTTTGTTTATGCTTACTGTAGTTTGATATTGTGTTCTCCGGCTTCCTTCCCAGCTTCTCCTTCCTCGTCCAGCTCTAAAGAACTATCAATTAATTCTATAATAAAAAAAATATAATATGAAAATAAAATAAAAACTGACAATAAAACTATTCGCACAAACTTACCTGAACAAAAATTAAATTATATTAAAATATATTTGAATTACGTCATGATGTTGAAAAAAGAATAAATCAAATTATTGATATTTATATTCTTATTGATACCTATACTTATTTTCTTTTTAAATTTGTTATATTTAGATTCGGTGCTAAAATGGGTATATTTAGCTTTTGCTCTGTGTATCTAGTAGTCGCCTCTTAATTATTAAATCATCTTACGTTAGTCAAAAATTAAGAAATTATACCTACTATCATCAGCTGACATTAAAATAAATGATATTGTTATAAGATGGTGATATATGAGAAATATATAATTATTATAAGTGTGTATGTTAAACACACAGTAAATGCCTATAAATTATAAATTCGAAGGCTTCCATTGATTTCCTTTGGATTCCATCATCAGATTGTAACTTGACGGTCATAAAACGTGACAGAGCAATTGACGAACACAACAAATAGATGTCGAATATAGAACCTCCTCCTTTTTCAAAAAAGAAGTCAGTAAGAAACTCAGTGTTAAGACAGAGAACCTAGTGTTAAGACACTCCGTTCCAAACTCATCATCTCATTTTCGAGACTATGCAGGTTTAACGTTAACTTCGCACTTTTTCTTGTTACCGGAACGCGGAAATATAAAAAAATATTCCCTGGAATGAATAATATCTAGATATATTATTGTAACACATACATATATGTAGATCGAATAAATTAAATGACTTCTATAATTTTTAAAATACGAACTTTTACCTGCGGCATCGCTCGTGTGATCAAATAGAAAAATAAAAAGAAAGTATATTTGTTTAGAAAATGTTGAAAATTTGCATCGGGAGTTCTCAGTAAGTGTTCAGAAGACATTTGTATAGGAAATCGAATACCATCTGGCTATTTTACATGACTACTAATATCTACTATATACACGTAATTTAAGGTAATAATATTTTTGATTTTCTTTTATTATAACACATTTTAAATGAAACTATTTAAACATATTAATCGCATATATTTAGTATCGTACATTTTTGGACATGTGGGGGACATTTCGCACACTTGATTGCAGTAGTCCGTGGTCCGACGGTTCCTACTCGGGAAATTAATCAATCAGCTTCACGCTGTATCCCGCACACAGCAGGGTAGGCAGAGGGAACCCAGTGTTAAGACACTCCGTTCCTCACTTTCTGCCGAATTCTGGAGGCATTGCGTGTTGAGTGGCAAAACTCAAGGAAGCGCATTTCCTCGACACCAGAGCGAAGAATTGGAAATATAAATTTAAGTAAATATTTCATCTCCTCGAGTGGAGATCGAACCCACAACCAGTCGGTTTTACAGTGCCTCTGTACCACGACTGGCCTCCTGGTAATGGGGCAAAGAGCGGCTTAATACACAATCTCTCAAGAATTTGGCGTAAAGTGGGGAACAGTCTCTGAAGCTAGGTTCCCAGGTGCCCTCTACCTACACTGCTATGAACTCGTTTATTAAAAAAAAGTATAGGACACATCTAGCTCTAAGGTCCAAGGTAATTGTGGCCGCAGGTAATATCGAAAAAAATAATATGATAAGCCTATCTTATTCGATAAATGGTTTATCAGTTACAAAAATATTTTTCCGGTTTCGGTCAGTATATAGGTAAAAAAATCATAACGAATGTTTGATAAAAAATAAGTAAAAATTATATCAGTTGTTGAAATAGAAACAGAAATGGCAATATCATTGTAATGATAATGAAAAACAAATAAATTTTGATTGTAACAATATAATAATGATTTCAGATAATAAGTTAGAAATCGCCGACAACATGTGATAACGAGATGACTTTGGATATAAAAAACCTACTTTTTTTACAAAAAATATCCATATATCGAGGCCAGTCGTGGCGCAGCGGCACAAGGTGTGACTGTAAAACCGACTGGTTGTGGGTTCGATCCCCACTCGAGGAGATGAAATATTTACTTAATTTTATATTTCCATTTCTTCGCTCTGGTGTCGAGAGAAAGCGCGGCGTTGAGTTCTGCCACTCAACACTCAATGCCTCCAGAATTGGGCAGAAAGTGGAGAACGGAATGTCTTAACACTAGATTCCCTCTGCCTACCCTGCTGTGTGCGAGATACAGCTTCACGCGTATCCCGCGTATATTCATGTTTGATAAGGAATTTATGAAAAGAAAAATTTAAATGCATAATGGTGAAGTAATTGTGTACCTTAATTTGTAACACATATGACACTTACATGGTAAACCAAGTGCTTCGTATTTCAATCGTATTCAGGCGGATTCAGTAAAATACTCTCGACCTAAGCTCTGCGCTACTGTCACTCGCACGTCGCGACAAATACTTTGAAAAAATAAATAAATAAATCAGCTTCACGCTGTAACCCGCACACAGCTGGGTAGGCCTTTGCCTATTTGCCTAGTGTAAGACACTCCGTTCTCCACTTTCTGCCGAATTCTGGAGGCATTGCGTGTTAAGTAGCAGAGCTCAACGCTGCGCTGTGCCTCGACACCAGAGCGAAGAAATGAAAATATAAATTTAAGTAAATATTTCATCTCCTCGAGTGGGGATCGAAGCTACAACTGGCCTCAATATTTTGTTTCTTGCAAGTATTTATCACTAGGACGCGTTGCTTTGAAGCTGAGCCCTGGGTATCGTAAATACGTACATGCTAAGTCGAATTCCCTTTATACCTAGTATCTCCGTTCCAGCGCTGACAACCTCCTTGAAAACCTTTATACTGAACTAAATACTATGGTAACTCCTTTACTGTCAAAACAGTAAATCTAGAAGCTTGGAGCGAGCTACTACTGAATATTAGACAATCTCAGACGGTTGGAACGTTTAAACGCCGTCTTAAACAACATTTCCTGGAACAGAGTCTATAAACTGAATTTATTACGCTTACTTTATGTATTAAATTGTGTGTATACAAATACGTATGTAGGTATGTAAATGTGTATGTTTATTAATCTATATGTATTTATTAATCTATATATGTAATTTTATTTATTTTTATCAATTTAACGGGCGTATAGCTCATAATATAAAGGCTTAATAAAAAAATATTTTTATTTACAATTATAATTATAATGCAAAACTTTTTGCACCGTTCCGCGTGCTTTTTTAGGGTTCTCTTATAAGATCACTTTGTTGTCCGTCCGTCTGTCTGTCTGCTAAGAGCCTTTATCTTAGAAACGCTTAGAGATATCGAGTTGAAATCAAACTATATACGTAGATTTAAATCTTAGCTTAGGGGCCTTAGGGCCCCTTTATTTTCTAAAAAAAATATATTTCTACATTTACTTTAAAAAAGATATGGCCGTTTATATCACAAAAACGCTTATTTCGATACTCTGTAAAGGGAATCAAATTAATGGAGTACTTCCGGTTGAAATTTGGCAGCTAGCAAAGTTAAAGTCAAATAATTTTATTCATAATAAGAAGTTACATGCTTAATTTTTTGAACGTCAAACAATTTACCACCAGTTCACTAAAGTCAATGCCTCAGATCTAAGCAGAACCGGCGCAAGAAACTCAGAGGGACTTTTTTTAATCAATTTTATGCAAATACATATTTAATTATTAGTAACAGTGATATCTTTGAAACAGACTGGAGTGATCATTTTATTCCTAAGGCGTGTTATTGTTTTAAATTCAAATTCAAATAACTTTATTCAAAATAAGAAGTTACATGCTTCATTTTTTGAACGTCAAATAATTTACCACCAGTTCACTAAAGTTAATGCCTCAGACCTGAGAAGAACCGGCGCAAGAAACTCAGCGGGACCTATTTTTTTTTAAATAAATTTATACAAATACATATTTAAATATCTGTGACAATGATACTTTTGAAACAGACTGGAGCGAGCATTTCATTCCCAAGGCGTGTTATCGTTTATAAAATCATTAATTTGGTAATAACCTTTAACATATAAACGTCTTTTCACAATTTTTTTATATCGTGATATGGAAAATTCTCTGACATTTTCTGGGATCCTATTGTAAAAGCCAGCATCTACGGATAGTACTCGTTGGGAACAAAATTGAAAACTATACATTTGTGATCAAATCCTAAAAACTAATTGTCTTAAAAGGGGGCAAAATTTGGTATTAAAGCCGCTAGAGTGAGGTATCAGATGAAAGGCTAGGCTAAACTTGAATTTAAGTAAGATACCTCTAATTTACGACGACGACGTACGGAACCATCAGGCTCGCCCAAGCCCGACTCGCACTTGTCCGGTTTTTTTATACAGATCCTTTATTGTCGGTTGTCTATAAGAGACCACTCTTAGCGATAAGGCTGCCATTGCAATTTCTTAGGAAATTAGATAATACTTACCCTGCCATCAATGCAATCACTTGCATTGATTATTTATAGGCAAAATATACGATTACATAATATATGTAAAAAAAAAATACCACAAACAGCATTTCTTGATATCTATCATCTATAAATTAAAATAATCTTGTATGACTTGCCAATTATAAAAAAAATGTTTAGATATACAAATATATGAAATGTATCTTTTTGTATAAAATTGATAAAACGATATTCAATTTAATATAAAATGAAAAGATATAGATCAATTAATTTAGTTGTTTTAAAGTATATAGTAAACGTAGTAAAAAATTTTACATTTTATTTAGTAAAACAAAGCTTCTTAAATTTATGTGATTCTTAGATTTCTTCTTTAGTATACCAATTCGTCATTAAGTTTGTTTAGTAAATTAAAAGTGAATTCAGTTTTATTTTCATAATTTGGCTAAAATGGATCGTTGGGTCGGCAAAGTGGCTGTAGTAACAGGAGCAAGTTCAGGCATCGGTGCTGATTTGAGTCTTCGTCTGGCCAATTTAGGTCTTATTGTGGTTGGATTTGCTAGACGGAAACAATTGATAGAGGTAAGTTAAATCTGGGCATCTAAGTCATAATATATTCGATGACATCACGGTATAATTAAAACTCTCAATTTTTTTTATGATGATCGGTTTTTTACTAACACATATTAATATCTTCCGGCGACTAAATCATTGATGTTATGTATTTATACTGAATGGATCCAGATTGTTGATTGAGGGAGTAGTTATATATTATTAGGATTTGTTTGTTTTTTGATTTTACTAAACACAATTTTGAAATACAATAAACAACTCTAATACGACAAAATAGACAAGCATAGAATGTGCTATAGATATAATTGTTTGTTGTGTTTATTTTTTCAATATCAAGTTTAAGTTCACATATTTTTAGAGATACATTTTAAGAAAATCACTTTGATTTCTTAAGATATCAATCAAAAAATCAGTAGAGTGAACTTTGTACTTTAATATAATTCAGTAGTGTAAAATTAAACCAAAATCATGTCTAAGATCTTAAAACTCCCAATATAAGTTTTTCTTACGAGTATATGGAGTTTTACTCTATGTGTACCAATTTTGCAGGAATTAGCCAAGAAAGTGACTGGAAGTGGCGTAATACATGCAAGACAAGCAGATCTCTTCAAATATGAAGACATAAAAGAAAGTTTCGAATGGATACAGTTTAACTTTGGAGAAATTCATATTTTAGTAAACAATGCTGCTGTCTTGAATGAAGGAAATATTACTGGTAGCTTTTTAATATTTTTAGGGTGCTGTACGTTTTAAGGAAAAAAAGAACCCTAATAAGATTGCTTTGTTGTTCGACTGTCTGTAAGTCTGTCTGCCATGAGCCTTTATCTCAGGAACGCTTGGAGGTACCGAGTTGAAATTCAAAGCATATACTCAGATTATAGATCTCCCATAATTTCTTGAAAAAAAATATTTCTACGTTTGCTTAAAAAAAATATGGCCGTTTATATCGCAAGCAACGTGTCTTTCGACACTATCAAAGGAATCAAAATCCATAGTGTACTTCCGGTTGACCTAGAATTATGAAATTTGACAACTAGCATCTACAGACAGTACTAGTTCAGGAAAAAATCTGAAAACTATGCATTTGTGGTGAAATCCTAGAAAATAATTACCTTAGCAGAGGAGCAAAGTTTAATATTAAAGCACCTGATTAAGTTAGGTATCAGATGAAAGGGCTCTGGCTAAGCTAGAATTCGGAAATAGCAATAGCAATTCTTAAATAGCAAAAATATTATATTCGCATATTTTGTCACTATAAAGGGCATCAAAACTACTTCCAGTTAATCTAGAATTATGAAATTTGGCAGCTAGCATCTACAAGTAGTACTAGTTTAGGAAAAAAATTGAAAATTTGTATAATTTTAGGTTAAATCCTAAAAAATATTAGCCTTAAACAGGAGGCAAAATTTAGTATTAAAGCAGCTAGTTCAACTGAGGTATCAGATTAAAGAGCTCTGGCTAAGCTAAACTGGAATTTCCGAAAAAGTTAAAGACCGACGTCGTGCTTACGGTCGCATGCTTGTGAACTTGCGCCACGAATGGCCCTAGTATAGCTATGCTTAAAAGATACTATATTAGAATACTTTATTTTTTTAATTATTTGAAGTCTAAAAATTAATAATTTAACTTCTTTTCTTCAAGCGTTTGGTGATAAACTCATAACTGATGATAACGTATCAGCCATCATCGATGTGAACTTCCGAGGACTAGTGTTGAGCACGCGCCTCGCTGTGGAGAATATGAAGAAGAATAATGTAGATGGGCACATTATTAATATCAACAGGTATTTTAACATTGTTTATTTTTTATTATAAAATGATACGTTATTGCCCACTGTGCTTACTTTGACGACAGATTTTGTTTACTTACACATAAAAATACTCTTACTTATAGTGTTAAGTATTCATAAAAGTTTTTCTTTTATTTTTAACCTTTTAACGTTATTTTATTTATGTAAAGATCAAGTGTCAAATCCCACTGTTCTCTAATATAAGTCAATCTTTATTTTTTTATATATTTTTTTTTCATCACCGCACTATGTCTCAATGCGGGGAAATGAAAATAGTTAACCCCTCGTTTGGGGATCAAACCTATAACTATCGCAATTACGAACCCATAATGCTTCAATTGTAACCCATCTTTATATATTTTTTCAATTTCAGCGTAGTCGGCCACTATATACCAAGATATCCCTATTCTCACATATACACTGCCACTAAGCATGCTGTCACCTCTTTCACGTCGTCACTTGTTATCGAACTTGCCAGATATGAAAGCAAAATCAAAGTTACGGTAAAGTATTTATTACAGATAAACGTTAAACTTTATTTTTTTAGCTTCACATTGTATCTCGCGTTAAGCCGGGTATGTAGGGAACGGAGTGTTTCGGCACTAGGTTTTCAGGTTTACTCTGCTTATCCTGGAGGTGCGGGATATAGGGATAAAAATATATGTATATATAGATATTTCTTCATCAACTATATAGAGAATATTAGTGGATTAAACTTAGTTAACGGAACCTAACGCCGTATATTACCTGACCTTACAATAAGTTTAATTCATAATTTTATTTTCCAGAGTCTCTCCCCCGGTGTAGTATACACTGAGATGGTCGCTGAAACATTAAAAGAAGATGAGCCCAGAGTAGAGACGAGTGATGTCACTGATGCTTTAATATATGTACTGTCTACACCACCTAGTGTCAATGTAAGTTTTATTTATTGATTTACCTAGATATTGACAGTCCTATACAGGACACTCGTACCCAGTGAATTATAGTATATAAATTAGCTTCACGCTGTATCCCTCACACTGCAGGGTAGGCAGAGGGAACCTAGTGTTAAGGCACTCCGTTCCCCACTTTCTGCCAAATTCTGGAGGCATTGCGTGTTAAGTGGCAGAACTCAACGCCGCGCTTAACCTCGACACCAGAGCGAAGAAATGGAAATATAAATTTAAATAAATATTTCATCTCCTCGAGTGGGGATCAAACCCACAACCAGTCGGTTTTGCAGTCAATTAAAACGTTGGGTGAATAATTGGGTCAAATCAATATAAATTTTGTTTTCAGATCTATGAATTGGGAATCAAGGCTGTGGGAGAAGGACAAGTTTAAGCATGTTACGTTAAAAGTACGAACTCAAAAAAAATAATGAAGTTAATGGACGAAGATTAGAATTAGACTGAACGAATTATTCATATAATATTTATATTTTATAGAATATATTATGTAATAAAATATTATGAAAAATATAAATGTTTTACTATAAAATTTATAACTATTCTAATATGTACACAATTTTAATTGACTAAACAAATATGCAGAAAATAAAAATACAAATAAAAATTAATATAATATATCCGTGCCATAAAATTAATATAATATAGCTATGTCTATTATTAGCTTCAGTACGATCCCCACCACCTAAATACGTGACACTAAACTATTGTGTATGGATACAGGGCCTACATAATCGAAATTCAAAGATTTATAGCATTGGCCAAAGAATATTCTGTAGCACTTATAGTACTAGATGTAGCTTTCTGAAGATTAAACCAGGAATAGTGGCTCACCGTAGCGTTTGGCGTTTCGTTCTCGCTGACTACTCCGCCAGGGATAAAGCATGAAACTAGTTTAGTCTTTTAGTGGCTCATATTATATGTAGATTAGAAGAAGCGAAATACCACACTCTATACTACCTAAGTTGATACACATAAATGGAGAGCATAGTGTTCAACTGTTTCTGTTTTTGTATCTGTTTCTGTGCTTACTCCGCTATATACGACAGATGTGTAAAGCTAAAAAAGTATTCACAAAATAAATTTCACATCAAATGTTCTATTCGCAATACGAGAATATATATTTTTTCACGAAAAGTCATTATAAATCGAGGCAAAGCGCGGCGTTGAGTTCTGCCACTCAAAAGGCAATACCTGCAGAATTCTGCAAAAAGTGGGGAACGGAGTGTTAAGTTCCCTCTGCCTACTCTGCTGTGTGAGGGATACAGCGTGAAGCTAATATTATTATTTTTGTATATAAAATTCTGCTGTTATTAGTAAACTTCCCGAAATTCATAATAAGTTCTTTGATTTTCACGATTATTACACATTTTAAATGAAACTATTTTAACCGGATTAATCGCGTATATTTGGTACTTTTATACATTTTTGGAAACCCGACGTTTCGAACACTTTGCAGTAGTCCGTGGTCACGGGTAGACTGAGGTGGCATTCGTCTGTCAGTTGACATAATTATTATATCAAACTACCGCCAACGATTTCTTAGTTGCCTCGCGTACTGCCCTGGATTCC
>JAATLQ010035265.1:0-27862 GCA_013421005.1 Heliconius erato x Heliconius himera
AAGCTGTATGAAGTTTTCAATATACCTATACTAATATTAGAACCCGCTACCATTCCGTTTAGACAAACCAGCGCCACGATGACTTCAAAATATCTACATGAAATAGTTAAGCAAAATAACGAAAAAAAAAAAATTATATTCCACTTAACAAAGATTTACAGATTATATTTTAAAAAGAGAGAGACGGCTAATCGATATGATTGTTAAATCAATAAAAGTGATGATCGCGGCTCACGAGCTATCACTCTATTGTGTTGTCGACAAACGACGCTTTGTTGGTTCGTGGTAAAAAGTCGAAGCTGCTAATGTAAATTTTTTTTATAGTTATTTTTTTTACCAGCCTCGAGACCAGAGCGAAGAAATAGAAATATAAATTTAAGTAAATATTATATCTTCTCGAGTGGGGATTGAACCCACAACCAGTCGGCACACACTTTGTGCCCCTGCGCTACGACTGACTATATTTTTTTTATTATATTCTGTTACAAATGTGAAATATTCACTTGTAAAATGCTTAAATTTATTAATTGACACCATTGTGGCACTGTGTCTGAGTGTATACGCGACGGTCTTGGATTCGATATACTCTCGCGGAAATAGTTTTATTTTAATTATTTTCATTTCTCTGTTCTGTACGATATAGTTGATATTAAGTACCGCCACTCAACACGCTTAACACGCATTGCCTCGAAAATTGGATGCAAAATAGAAAATATAGGTTCCATGTGTCTACCCAGCACCTACTGTCAGTACCAGCAGCACATGTATAAAAATGTGAGAAAAAGAGATATTTTTCTTTCTTTTCTTTTTTGTAAAATTTTATTGCGTCCAATCGGATTCTTAGCTATTAAGCTCTGTGAGCTTTCTTTTTGCTGTTAACATGATGTATTTTTGAAATTAAATAAGAAGCAAACAACGAGATAATCTATATATATAAAAGGACTTGTGCTGACTGACTGAGGTAAGATGCACGCAGAGCCGTAACCGCTGATGGTAGAAACGTGAAATTTGGGCAGCAGTTTATTTTCATATTCTGGACATCCACTAAGAAGGGAATTTGAAAAATTTTAACCCTAAAGGGATGAAATAGGGGTTTGAATTTGTATGAAAAAAAATTTTAATCTGTACCGATTTTTATAAAATTTGAAATTCAGACTCTTAAACATATTTCATTTAACGTGTTTCATGGTTTTTAAGAATTCACCCCCTAAGGGTTCAAATAAGGGGTTGAAAGTTTATATAGAAAAATCTTTAAATTGCCACCGATTTTTATAAAAATTTTAATTCAGACTGTTAAAAATATTTTATTGAACACGTGTTTCGTAGTTTTTTTTAGAATTCACTCCTAATAAGCGGGCGAAGCCGCGCGCGCCCTCTAGTATTATAATAAAATAAAACCAATAAAATTCTAAAAGTGTAATTATTAAGAAAACATGTTATTAATTATATAAGATACATATTTATTTTAACAAATCTATGTCATTATAAAAGAACAGAACGAGACGTGTGTGTAAAAGACATCAACGCGTTACACAGATATCAGACATCTTCATGATGCATAGTTTTCCCAAATATAACATTATTGTTCTAGGTTGTAGTAACATTAAATAAAATATAAAATATATATATTGATTATATATGAAAGAAATATTTTACTAACAATATTTGTCATAATATTATACATATTTTTCGACGTTGAATTCTGTCTGCAAAATGTCTCAAGAAATCGGCAAAAATTGAGGAACTGAAGTGGCTTGATAAGGAACGGAGTGTCTTAACACTAGATTCCCAGGTTCCCTCTGCCTATACAGCTATGTTCGGGTTACACTGGGAAACTTAAAAAAAAATTTGCATCTATATCGAAAGAACAAATTGCTTTACATTCAATAAACCTGGAAAGGATTAAACACGAAAATAAAATACATACAGAAGTGGCTGTTTATAAAACAAGTTCTGAATCATGATGTAATCTTAACGTACGTTCTTAAGTTCTGGAGTATGATCCAACTGACCATTATATTCCGCATATAATCCGCAAGGCTTTAAAAATGTACAGGCATGCTGGTAAATAGGTGGCTTTTTATAATATTACTAGCTTTCTGGTTTTGGTTTTGGTTTGTGTGGTTTTTGATTTCTTGTTTGTGGTTCGTACCTCAAAGGAAAAAACGGAATCTTTATAAGATCATTTTATTGATCATCTTTTCATTTGTCAAGGCAAATTATTTCGAGATCGCCTAGAGGTATCAAGCTGAAATTTGTCGGGTAATTACAACCTACCCGGAGAGGTACCTTCTGTGGACCTACAGTTAGTTAAAATTTAGCACAAAAACAACCAGAGAAAGGCAATAATCCGAAAAGTAAAAATGTTGTAGGTGGTACATAGAAAAAAAATCTATAAAAAAAAACTTATTTTTTCACTATTATTGGTCATTTTATATAATATCAGTGTATTTAGTATAAACATAAAGTCACCGCCTATGTCGCCATTTAGACACTTCCGTTCCTCACTTTCAGAAACTGAAAATAAATAAAATTAAATATTTTGTTTCCTCGACTGAGAATCGAACCCACAATCTGTCAGCGCCACGACTATCCTCTTGTGACTATACCTATGTCAAAAATCCAAGTTATTAGCGATAAATAAAACATTCAATTACTAGTTAAAGTTAATTAAGTTGTCGGTTGTTGTAAAGCTAATTTAATTATAATATCTGTCAGTCGCTCAGGCGCGACTTGCTCGGCCGCTAGCGGGAAATATGAATAAGAGTTTAAATTACAAATACCGTCTCATTTACACATTTTTAAATGCAAAATGCAATTTTTTTCAGGTTCCCGCAGCCCACTTTCCACCGAACTCTGGCTGATAAATGGTAATTTCATCGAGTGGGATCGACGGAAAGTGGAGAACGGAGTGTCTCAACACAGGGCTTCCCTCTGCTTACCCTATTACATAACGTGAAAAGAATATTACATATTACAACTTAAAAGTATATACATATGTATATTTTTTTCAATAGTGCAATAAACACTGACCTTACAAGAGAAAGTTAAGAAGCCATAAGAGCCGCAATCACGCACGGATCGACAGAGTGATGCCGAATGATAATTAACACCCATTTCTGGCATTCGAACGAATGCGAATTGAGAAATATTTCACTATAAATGATTTAACAATTACAGGCCACTGCTATATGCCAATCTTTATTACTGACGTAATATGGGATTGGGATTGTATCTGCGACCACGCCTCGCTGTACTCTTTAAGATCTGTGCTTTGTGCACTTAACGTCGTCCAACGTTCTTTATGTGAAACTGTTGTGAAAATTATATGTTTATATGTTTTATGTGGCAATGAGTTGTTAATTTTAAATTATGTCATATTTTGGGTAATGTTGTGGCGTGGTTTTTACTGTTGTAAAAGCAAAGAGCGAAGCAGCTTCATGATTTTTGCAGGATTAATATAGGGAACTTTCTGTCAAGACTCTCCGTTCCCCACGCACCACTCAATTTTCAGGACACTGAGTGGCAGAGCTCAACGGCGCGCTTTATCTAGTAGATCGTGGACTTAAAATATAAATCTTCCCATGAATGGGGATTGAAACCACAACCATCGCGTTTATATTTAGATAATCTTTCACTGTGCTCCTATGGCTTACGTTGCTAGTAAAAATATATTTTACTTTTAATGTTAATCACTTTTTTCAATATATGATAATTCGCATTCAGCAGGTCAGTTCTCTTCTTTCTAATCATTTATATGAATTATATGAAATTCTGGAATTTTATCACGCAATATCAAATATGAATGAGACAAAAATATTTGAAAAACAATTTCCTCGGAATCGGATTTAAGCGCTGTCATCACTTTTAGGGTTCCTTACCTCAAAAGATAAAAATGGAATCCTTAAAGTATTAACTTTAAGGATTCCATTTTTATCTTTTCAGTCTGTCAAGACCATTTATCTGGCGACCGCGAATCAAAACCTATAGGGTACTTCCCGTGGACTGACAGAAAAAAACCAAAATCATAGAAAATCAAAGAAAATTTATAGATATATCACAGAAAAAAAATCAATACAAACATATATTTGGAGTTTATTTGATACAGACAGTGTTGTAGTCCTGAAAATATAACGGAAGCTTCGCTTGGCGAGTCCGACTCGCACTTAACCGGTTGTTAAATGTTGTATATTTGATGTTGTTATATCTTGTATTATAATTAACTTAACCATAAGAATCTTTTACATTTCCAAAAAAAAAAAAAAGAAAACGATACCTATCATTTTATATTTATTAACATTATTAAATAGAACGTTTCAACATAATATAATAAAACGCTAACACTTTAATTGTATACTAAAAACCGTCCAGTCACTGATCTATATCGGACGTTGTTTTTGTGAAAGGCGTTCATACAATAAAAAGAAATATATAGTGTCAAAACGGTATCTACTTCCCAAAAATAAAAATAAAAAAAAGTAAAATCAGCTTCACGCTATATCCCGCATACAACAGGATAGGCGGAGGGCAACTAGTGTTAAGAGACTCCATTCCCCATTTTTCCCCGTTTGTTTTGGAGGCATTGAGTGTTGATTGGTGGAATTGAACGCTGCGCTTTACCTTTATTTATATTTCCATTTCTTCGTTCTGGTATCGAGGTGCGGCGTTGAGTTCTGCCACTCCTCCAGAATTCAGCAGAAAGTGGGGAACGGACTGTCTTAACACTAGGTTCCCTTTGCCTATGCTGTGTGTGGGATACAGCGTGAAGCTGATTTATTTACGTTTAATTTTAAAAATTAATTCATTTCCTCGACTGGGGATCAAACCCACAACCTACGTTACAGTCACACCCTCACCCTACACCACGACTGGCCTCAAAATAATAAACAAAGATATTTACAAAACGGTACTTCCTATTAAAAAAAATCTTTTTCGAACAATCGGAAGGTATATCAAAATAATAAGGCGTTAAGAAGATACCTTTAATAGTTTGTTAAGCGCCGTAACGTCGGTATAATAAGCGCTGGCCGCAATAACAGTAACATGAAAAATAATAACCCGACAGGCACCGCGATAGGGTCGCGCGCACCACTTGCCCGGGATTTCTTGCGATTTTATTAAATGTTAAGTTTTTTTTTTAAATTTATTAACTTCTTAGGTTATTATTTTTGTTTGTTGGCTAAGTTATTTTGGGGAAAGGAGAGACCTAAAGTTACCATGTTAAATACGTATTGAATTTTTTTCAATATATTTATACTTCAATTAATAAGTTAACATTTTTAAATTTAAATTATATTACAATTTAAATTTTAATTAATATCATTTTTACTATTACCTCACAATTTCAATTCAAAACAAAAAATCGTTTCAAATTGCACTCAAAACTCATCAAAAATCTCGAAAAAGATAATCCACACCACACAACAATCAATTAAGATGGTAATGTGCAGCTTAAGTTTAAACTTTGACGTTCATACAGCAGAGTAGGCAGAGGGAATCCAATAATAAGACACTCCGTTCTCCTTTTTCTACCTGGATTTCAATTATTACACACCAAACCACGTCCACACAACAACCATCTAAGATTATAATGCCAATAATAAAAAAAATAATTAAAAACAAAATCATTTAAGCCCAAACACCACTACAGTATACAATCCTTAATATAAATGGCTGGGTGTGGTGAGCGTGCAAGAGATGCCCGATAGCCGGCGCGGGAGTGTTAACCGAGACTTAAATGTATTACAAGCTATTCATAATGTGATTTATAATTCACTAGATATATTATTCGGAATATCGTTTTATATTGGAGAAATGTTCGGTTTTGTGTTGTAAGGATGTTTATTGTGGTTTTTTTTTAAGTTTTGTGGGGAAAATATGTTTTGTTTATACGTATATGTGTATGTTAAAGTTTTCGAGGCACTGGGACATAACTGTAAACGCCACGTTTGTGGGTTCGATTTCCACTCAAGGAAATGGCATATTGAATATTTTCATTTCTTCGCTCTGGTGCCAAGGCAAAGCGAGTCATTGAGTTCCGCCACTAAACACATAATGCCTCAAAAATTTGGTGGAAAGTGGGAAACGGAGCCTCTTAAAACTAGGTTCCTTCTGCCTGTGTACTATGTGCGGGATACAGCGTGAAGCTGGTAAAATAATTATCTTATATTTGCTGATGTTTATAGTATAGTATAAGTATAAAATTTTTTACTCAACATAATAAGGATAGAATCCGTGACAGGTCAATTTTTTTGTGTCCTGCATATAGAAACCTAGACAGAGCAAATCTAGTGTGCAGACACTCCATTCTCCATTGGCAGTTCGAACCAGCGTGTTGATTTGCGTTTGTTCATTATTTTCTGTTTATTATCTTTAAATTTCTGGGACACACTAATATTATGTAAGTAATTAATATAAACGTCGGATCAATAGAACCTCAGGGTATTTATAGAATTATAGAAGCTCGATAGAAGTTTATACAACGCTCTATCAATAAATAATATGAAAGTAAAAAAAGCTTCGACTTTGAACTATATTTAAATTTAATATCATATAATTTTTATTTATACAAATATAGATTTTTTTTTTATTTATAGCTAAGAAACTCTCTTTCTATCTTTTCTGAAAGTGCCTTCAATTTTTTGTTTTGATAACTTTAGGTGAATAGTGAATTAATGGTACTGGATTGGATAGTTAGAATATTTTCTATTACATTTTCATATGCAAAATGTGAAAATTTTAATTATATTATCTCATATAATCGTATTTTTTATTTGGGTAATTAAATGAGTATTATTTCTTTTATTTTGTTGTAAACCGTTTTCTTCACCTGGCCCATTGGATCATTTTGAAATTTTAAATGTCAAAACGGTCAATATTAGTATAAAAAATATAATAAAAGTAAAACGATAATTGTAATATAATAAATCAAAACCCATTAGAAATCTCAGCAAATTTGAACCCACTCAAAAAAGAATAACGGACCAAAATCTTTTTTTATTTTTTTAACAAATATTTTGTTAATTTTTTTTATTTTTTACAACAGATTTGTTTATTCATTTAATATTTTGATCACATGAAAATTACGTCTAATAGCATGCATATGCTTATTTATTTCATTAAATAATATATGAGACCACAGGTACACAAACTTGATATGGGTTCGATTCTGACTCGAAGAAATGAAATATTCCCGTTAGAGGAAATTAAATATTAGTTATTTTCATTTCTTCGCTCTGGTGTCAAGGCAAAGCACGGCGTTGAGTACCGCCACTCAACACGTTATGTCTCCAGAAATCGATGGAAAGTGGAAAGCGCAGTGTCTTAATACTAGTCTGCTCTCTCTACTACATGCGGGATACAATGCGTAGTTGAAAAAACACTATTTAATTAGAAAACGTTACGTCAGTCGTGGCGCAGGGGCACAAAGTGTGATTGTATAACCGACTGGTTGTGGGTTCGATCCCCACTCGAGGAGATGAAATATTTTCTTAAATTTATATTTCCATTTCTTCTGATGTCGAGGACAAGCGCTTCGTTGAGTTCTGTCACTCAACACGCAATGCCTCCAGAATTTGGCATAAAGTGGGGAACGGAGTGTCTTAACACTAGGTTCCCTCTGCCTACCCTGCAGTGTGCGGGAAGCTGATTTTTTTATATAACATTTTTTTTTATTATAAACGAGCAATATGCCAGTCTCGGGAACTTTGAAAGCGTATAATACTGTTTATGTTCATTTCTGACACCTGAATGACATGGTATCATTTAATTTCAAGCCTCACTCGAACAGATGGTCCAATTAAAGGACCTTTTTCATGTTATATTTTAAAAAAGTTAATTTTATTGATATTAAAAACTTATAAAATGAAATCGATTAAATTTTATTATAATTGGACAACTGGCGCAAGTCTGTTGAAATCGGTAATAATTAAAATTAAGGCCGAAATTTTGATTTTTTAGTAAAATATTTTTTTGTATATAAATCCAAAAAAATGAATATAAATAAATATATAGAATATTAACATACTTTTAGCACAAATTGTATGGCGTTTATAAAATTTTGTACCATTTTGTAACCATCAGAAATTGCTATAAACTATAAAGTAAAAGATTTTTCTGTAAAAACTTCCTATCATTAAAAACTGTCATCGTCGTGTTCTTCATTGCTGAAGGTGTGAGTGTTAACTCCAGTGAATCTGGCGTGCTGCTCACGTTTGACTACATTACATGAAAGTTTCAAATTTTTTGAAATTTCATATTTAAATACATTTTAGGCTCTTGTAGCGCAGCGGTACAAGTATGCGACTGTAAAAACGACAGATTGTGGGTCCGATTCTTAACTGCGGAAATGAAAATTCTTCTAGCTCTGGTGATTAGGCAAAGCTCGTCAGCGCGAGTTCTGCCACTAAACACGGAATGCCTCGAAATTATCTTCACACTACATCATCAGGTTCCCTCTGCCTCAGAGCAGGGTGCTCTGTACAGGATACAGCGTGAAGTTTAAGAAAAATTTAATGCAGTCTACAGTAAAGGTTATGGGTTATGGTTAGAAAACAAGCCACATAGAATATAAATCACGAGTAGGTATGTATTTTGAATACAAAATAAACAATTTATTGAAAAGGTAAAGGCTAATAAATATTTTTTTAAATACATGGAAAAGGTAAAAATATAAAAAAAAAATTAAAATACATACCTATATTAAAACTTATAATTAAGCACCATCTTAAATTATATCTTCAATTAAAAAATAAACCGCTGTCCAGAAGCTGAGAATTCGAAGTTTAGGATTTTTTTAAATCATTCAATTACAATCCGAATCAATTTGCGGCGTCTGGGAACCTAAGAGCGGAATTTAATTACCTAAACCGAAAACAAATGTCAAAAAGACGTTAAGAAAAAAGGACTAACGGCCATTACAAGAATCCGCCTATACCTGGCAGGCAGTTCCCTGCACCTTGTGGTAAATTGAAAAGGACGCGCTTGCTCTCCCAGCTAATAATAAATTCTCAAATAATAATAATTCATATATAATAATCGTGGCGGAGCCAAAATAAAAATATTATACACATCGAAATAATGAAGGATTCGGTTCGTGTGGTTTCACATTAGGTGGGTTTTAGTATGATGGAGTTATAATTTTAGTTATCTGATTAAATTTTTTTTTTTCATACATAGTAAAAAGTTAGGAAATAACGTTACGTAGAGAATATTATGATGTCGTAACTGTTACTAGGAAAATATTGTGATAAACATGTTTAAATTTAAAACAAAGATAATGTTTGTTTATCTAGAATGTCTAAAAGGAAGCGTGTAACATATTATATTCAAAATAAACATTTTTTCCTTTTTTCTTTCATCTTCACATTGTAATTCGCAAGTAGCAGGCAGAGGGATCCTAGTGTCACATACATTCCGCTCTCCTCTCTTTTTCGAATTGTAGAGACATTGTGTGTCGATTGGCGGAGCTCAATGCTACGCTTTGCTTCGACATCAGAGCGAAGAAAATATTAAAATATTTCATTTCCTCGACTGAAAATCGAATCCACAACTTGTCGCATTCACAGTCAGAAGCTTATGCCCCTGCGCCTCGACTGGCCCCAACAAGGAAACATCACAAACAAAATAATATCCAAAACTAAAAAAAACCAAACCGTGTGCCCACGCTCAACCTCCAAACATAAAATTGTTTTTTCGTACAACAGCTATAATTAGGCGATATGTTACGTTTTTGTTTGGCCCACATTTCCCTCTTCTCTAACTTCTCCATTTTTTGTCTCTCCTTTTTTTAGTTGTTAATATGATTACACCGTTGAGATGATGGCTTCATACGCGTCTTAGGTTATAACTTAATTTGCTCGAGTTACTTATTTGTTTTTTATTGTTCTTCAACTTCCTCGGAGCGTCTGTTGGGTGTTTTCCGTTTTTTTTTATGCTGTCGGTCGTTACGTGGAGATGATTGAATGTGATGGTGGTTAAATTGTCGGGTTTTGGATATGTGATTCAATAACGGAATGTTTTGGGTTCGAATCTGGGTTTGGTTTAGTGTAAATTGGTATGTAATTGTTTGGTTTTGGGATGAGGCCAGTGGCGCAGTGTGTGTGACTGTTAAGCGACTGGAGGTGGGTTCGATGACCACTCGAGGAAATGAAATATTTATTTTAATTTTTTTTTCTTCACTTTGGTGTCTTGCCACTTGCAATGCTTGGAAGAGTGTTAGAGTGGGGAACGGAATGTCTAAAGTCTGGATTCTCTCTGTCTATCCTGCTGTATGCGGGATACAGCGTGAAGCACATTTTTTTATATTTGTTCGTTTTTGTGGCCAGAGCTCACCTACGCCTACATAGCGTTTGATATTACGTTACTTCGCAAAGTGTAAATTAATTAGTACAGTGTCTGGCGTTAGCGCCGAAAGTGTTGGCTGTTCGAGCGGGCTGGTTTGACAAGTAAATTGAACGATCGTCGAGGTGACGGGAAAATTGCAAGGCGAGGCGCGCCGACACCCCGCGAGAGCTGCGTAGTGTCGCTGCCCTACGGTGTACTTGGGATGTAACGGGATCGAATTTAAATGATTCAAATTATGTTATTATCATTTTTGTTGTTTTTTTTATTTTTTTTTGGATATTCTTTTGTTTTTCATTTGCACGCCGTGTCCAGCATATAGTGGATTAGGCATAGGGAAACCGGGAACCTGGTGTTATGACACTCCGTTTCTATTGAGACACTTCTGTTACTCAATTTTGCAACGAATTTTCGAGGAATTGTGCGTTAAGTGGCGGAACTAAATACAATTTATTTATTTATATAAATACACTCAACACCATGTTTTATTTCGTACTAGAGCGAAAAAATGAAAATATCAAATATTCCAATTATATCATTACAATTATTCAATATCATTCTCTGAGTGGGAATCGAAGCTACAACCGTCGCGTCTACAGTCACACGCTTGTGCCCTTGCGCCACGATGGCCTCATACATTATTAGTATTTTTGTACATTCTTAGTCGGCTTAATGTTCAGCGTGCTAAAATTGATTACGGTAATTAATATTTATTTTTTTAACTAATCGAAAACATGAAAATATTTAAAAGTTATTTTATAGTAAGGCCTTATTCTTATATGTAGAATTATTTATTTACTTTAAAATTTCCATTAATAATGATTATTATAGGCTTAAAAGAATTGTAATGTACAAAAAGCTGGACAAGGGCGAGTCGGGCTCGTCCACTGACGGTTCCGTACAATTAGTGTGTCATAAAAAAATAATATATATTGGAATATGCACAACAAGCCCTTTCATCTGATACCTGACTTGAACTAGACGGTTTAGTAAATTTTGCCCCCCCTTTTAAGGCTATTATTTTTTGGGGTTTAACCACCACCCCCAAATGTATTGTTTTCAGATATTTTCCCGTACCAGTAGATACCAGCTGCTAAATTTCATAATTCTAGGTCTACTGCAAGTATCCTTTTAATTTTAATTCCCTTTATAGCGCCGAAATACGCTTTTTTTGATATATAAACGGCCATATCTTTTTCTAAGTACATGTAGAAATATTTTTATTTTAGCAAATCAAGGGACTGTAAATCTGAGTGTTTGGTTTGAAATCGATATTTTCTAGCGTTCCTGAGACAAAGGCTCTTGACAGATAGACAAAGAGACAGACGGACGGATAACAAAATGATCTTATAAGGGTTCCTTTTTTCCTTAAGAAGTAATGAACCCTAAAAACTAAATTAATACTTAAAAATAATTGTTAGACGTATTGCAGAGTAAAGCAAAAAATATAAGGCGAATATTAATGTATGAGGAGCATTTGTTTTAAATTCTTAATTAGAAACGGTTCTTTCGAAATTAATTAACTTTTTTTCAAAACGAAGTTGTTATAAATAGTGGTATAAGTAATAGGTGTTTCATTTCAAGATCGACATTAAAAATATAATTATGTGGTATTTTGGAAGGTCGTAGTTGCTTATTTCATGACATAATTATATTTTTATGTTTAGCTCAAAACTCAAGAGGCGGTCGTGGCGCAATGGCACAAGGGTGTGACTATACCGCCATGGTTGTGAGTTTCATCCCCACTCGAGGGAATGAATTATTAGTAAAAAATCCTGGCGTTGAGTTACGCCACTCAACAGGCAATGCCTCGATAAATTCGGTGGGGAATGGAGTGTTTTAACACTAAGGTCCATCTGCCTACCCTGCTTTATGCAGGATACAGCGTGAAGATGATTTAACTCTACAAGTCGAATGTGAGTGAAAAAGGGACGGAGTGTCTTATCATTAGATTCTCTCTGCTTAATTATAACGGCAATAGGTTATGTTATACGTTTGAGGCCGTCATGGCGCCGAGGAGTAGAACTGTAAGCGAGACGATTATGGGTTCGATTTCCACTCGGAAAATGAAATGAAATATAGAATTCAATAGAGGCCAGTCGTGGCGCAGGGGCACAGAGTGTAACTGTAAAAATGACTGGTTGTGGGTTCGATCACCACTCGAGGAGATAAAATATTTAATATTTAAAGTGGGGAATGGTGTGTCTTAAAACTAGGTTCCCTCTACCTACCCTGGGAATCAATCAATAATTTTTTTCCTCGTTTTGTTCCCAATACAGGTGCGGCGTTGAGTTTCACCGATTAACACAGAATGTCTCAAAAATAAGGCGAAAAGTAGGTTACGGAAAGTTCATAGTTATGGCTTGGTAGTTATATTTTCTGCAATATTAAATAAAATAAATGTCTATTTTGTAATATAAAAAATACATTTAACAGTTTCTCAAGCACTTTAACTCATATTCTTTATATTGCTTTTGTTAATATTGGATTTTTTTATATCATATGCTTAATAAAATAATGTCATATACATTAACTAGGAATACCTAAATCCAACTAAGAGAATAAAACAATAAAGCTGTATGATAGACGCAGATAAAAAATAAATTTGTTAAACAATTAATAATTAATCATCACAGATAATTAATATATCTTTATAAGATTTTATATATTGGCTACTAGGTGTGGCGAATGCATAACATATAAAACTTGAATGTTATTTATTACATTCAAAAAGAACAACACTATTTTATTATTAGTAATTATCAGACTTGGAAATAAAATAAATATTATTAACACTGTCCACCTACTGCCATTGCTAGAAGTCATTTTATAATCTGTTACATAAATCACATCGTTCTTAGTCATTCCGATTAATTATAATCGATTTATATTGTCAGTCTTTTTTTACAGTATGATATATAGTTTTAGTCTTTATTTCAATATTACTTTTTAACCTAGCTACCTACTAAATACCTAGTGTTAAGACACTTCGTTTCTCGTTTTTCGCGTTGAGTGGCGGATCTCAACGCCGGGTTTTTATTAACGCTTAAGTTTTAACATTGAGATACATAGAGAACGTGGTAATCTAAAAGAGTGTCCCTATCCTATTGAACTTTTTTAAAAAGTATAGGTTACTTCGACTAAGTACAAAAAAAAATAACGTCATCAATTATTCTCTAATCTATGGCATAATTTTTTCTCTCCTCCGTTTTATGTTCTGTAAAAAAGAAAAAAAAAATACTTTTCACATTATTATACAGGAAGACAAACGAGAAGTCTCCTCACACCGGCCGTTTAAACACACCGAGGTTTTGTATGATAATTTTCAAATCGACCGATGAAAAATTGATTTTGCTTGATATGCTTTTGATTATAGGCTGGCGGTCGTTACATACAATTACTGGTTATAGAGTATTAGATTATACAAAGTTATTATATTATACTTGTGTGTTAGCTGTGCTATGGAAGATTGATTTTAGAGATTTTTAACTATAGTTTTTGTTCAGATGGAGAATAAAAAATGTTTTATTTAAATCGTGGCGCCATGTTTTTAACGTTGATTTGCCTGGTGTGATGGCAGTGGATTTGAATTCTATTTACAGATAATTACTTATTTAAGAGGATGTCGTGGCACAGTGGCATATGCGTGTGATTGATTGTAAGCGACGATTGTGGCTTCAATCCATTCTCGGGGCAATGAGTTATTCATTAATATATTTATTTCTTCGCTCTGGTAATAACGCAAAGTTCTAGCACTTAACACGCAATGCATCAAATATAAGGCAGAAAAGGGGGACGGAGTGTCTCCGTAACACTGGGTTCCCTCTGCTGAAATGTCGGAGACAGTGTGAAGGTGAATTACTCACTGTTCTGATTTGGGAAATCGAATTACAATCTTGAATATACGCAGCACGATGTCTCGACTCTCCGAGAAATTTTCTATTATAAACATATTTATCTTTTATTCGATTTTTCCGCCTACACAGTCAAAATGCGGGAGATTTCTAATGATTTATTTATCTGTCTGTTTTTAATATACGCCATACTTTACAAAAATTTACTTTGAAATATCGTAGAAAAGTGGGCTGAAAGATTGCATTTGAATAGTGTATATAGTAAAAAGTTGTAGCCAACGTGTCAAAATAACTTTGAAGATTGCCAGCTTTTAATAGCAATTATTTAGACTTCAGAGGTGATTTACCACTAAGAATATTTCAATTTTTTTTAGTTTCACGCTGTATTCTCTAGGTACTTAAAAAAGTAGGCAGAGAGAACCTGAGATTCTGGTGTTAAGACACTCCGTCCCCCGTATGACACTTCAATTCCCCACTGTCCATCGCATTTCAGAGGCATTAAGTGTTGAGTGGCGGAACTCAACGCCGGATACGCTACCGGAGACCACTATTGCAAAGTTATCATATCTATATTAATCCAGTCAAAACTACTAACTATTGCCAAAAATTATTTAGTAAAAAATTTTAGAAAATTAAATATCCTAATTATATACTTACGTTGTTCTTTCCATTTAAAAAGTCAAGCGGAAAAACTGAAATGACCGAAAAAATTAATCTAAAAATGTTAAAGTTTACGTGACAATCTGATATTATTTCGGCCGAGTATAACCACTTCATTACCACTGTGGGTGCTTTATTTTTTATCAAAATTATATAGTAATAGGTAGTGTAACCATCAATTGTATAATATTTTTAGGAATTTTAAAATAACGCTAAGCTTTCTCTTTCTCTAATCTTGGTAAGTGAAAAACAAATTTCTGAAGAAGTTTAGAAAAAATATTAACTTAAAATTAAATAGATATAGATATATGATTGAGGCCAGTGTGGCGCAGGGGCACAGAGTGTGACTGTAAAATCGACTGGTTGTGAGTTCGATCCCCACTCGAGGAGATAAAGTATTTACTTACTTTTCTATTTTCATTTCTTCGCTCTGGTGTAGAGGCAAAGTGCGGCGTTGAGTTCTGCCACTGAACAGACAACGCCTCCAGAACTCAGTGGAAAGTGGGGAACGGTGTATCTCAACTCTAGGTTCCCTCTGTCTACCCTGCTGCGTGCGGGATACGGCGTGAAGCTGATTTTTTTTAAATTTAAATTGATACATTTATTTACATATATAATATGTTGAAAACTGGTTAACTAATATAACAGATATATAAACAAAAATTATGATTAAGTTATTTATTTAAAAGTGGTATTGTAGTGCCCGCAAATATCGTGGCCCATTTGATGTTTCACCTTTAAAATAGCGCCATCTAGTCTAAGTTTTTTTTCTAAATAAATATTATTATGAAAATTTAGAAGTGAAATAAAATAACAAGCAGTTTTTAAAACGGTAGTGTCATATCTTTAGTTTCACTATACGATAACTTTCAAAACCATCTTAATTCCTTGAGGCAATTCGTGGCGCAAGAATGTGACTGTTAACGCGACAAGTTATAGGTTCGATTCCCACTCGAGGAAATGAATTATTTAATTCTCATTTCTTCGCTAGCTCGCTTGCGCTGTATGCGCTGAGGCAAAAACGCGGCGTTGAGTCCCGCCACTCAACACACATTGCTTCCAGCATTCAACGAAAAGTGCGGAGAGGAGAGTTTTAACTACTACAAACGGGATGCAGCGCGAAGCTGAAAAAAAAAAACAACTTCCTAATATTTTTCTATAATGAAAACGAACATATAATAGCATAATTAATTATTTAATTCAACTTCTCGACTTTTAATTTCCTGCAAAAGTCTTAGTGACGTGAGTTATGACAGTTTTACACGACAAGGCTTACTTTGTTAAGTTCTTTTTGTTTAACCTTTGTATATGATAGTGGGTGAAAAAAAATATTTTTTTGTAGGCGATTTTAAATAAAGAATGCCGCTATGTAATATTTCTTAGAAATTATGATTTGATCAAGAAGACTATAGTTACTTTGTTGTAAATAACAGAGTATGGTTAAATAAAGATGAAATGTATTTACTAAAAAAAAAATACTAAACTAATCGAATTTCTTACTGGTTTTTTGGCATTTTTTGTTAAGTTCACTTTCTAATCTTATTTTTCAGCTTCACGCTGTATCACGCACACAGTAGGGTAGGCAGAGGGAACCTAGTGTTAGGACACTCTGTTCCCCACTTTCTGCCGAATTCTGGAGGCATTGCATGTTGAGTGGCAGAACTCAACACCGCGTTTAACCTCGACACCAGAGCGAAGAAATGGAAATATAAATTTAAGTAAATATTTCATCTCCTCGAGTAGGGATCGAATCCACAACCAGTCGGTTTTACAGTCACGCTTCGTGCCGCTGCGCCACGACTGGCCTCAATATATTATATTGAGGCCAGTCCTTATTTTATTTTTATACTTATTTTTTATACTTATATTCAATTTTCTTCTATTATACATACTACCAGATTGAGGTCATTGAGCATATCCAGAGATCTGAACCGTAACTTTTCAATTCTTCATATGAGGCAATATCTTAAAATATTACATTGTTGGAAGAGGGATTTTTATCTAACCATGTCATACGATTATTCTCATTCGTATTGCATTGGTCTATTATCTTTGTCATCTAAGTTAAAGGGCCAAGTGTTAAAACACTCCGTTCCCCGTTTTCTTCCAAATTTCGTGGTATTGCGTGTTAATCGGTGGAAGCCAATGCCGTGATTTGTTTTGTCAGATTAGAGGAAAGCTCACTTTAAAAATTAATTATCATGTGACCAATGATTAAAACAAGATAGTTTTTTTCTAAGTTAGTCCTATATTGGTGGGAAGCTATAAAAATTGTAAAAATATATTTTTCTTCTAAATTTTATTAAGAATACAAAGATATACTAATAACTAAATACAAACCTCTCAAGTACGAGTCAGACTTTGGCGAACTTATGAATGTTAATAAACTTAGTGAGCGTGTCTACTTATTTTGTAGAGTAAGTTAAGTATTTTGTTTTTTTTTTACTTCACACTGTCCTCTGCATTCCTTATTAAGTCACTTCCGTTCCCCCACTTTTACGCCAAATTTTTAAGGCATTGCGCGTTGACTGGCGAAACTTAACTCCGCATTTTGCTTCGTTACCGGATCGAGGAAATTAAAATGTTTAATATTTCATCCCCTCGAATGGGAATCGAACCCGCAACTGTCGTGTTTATATTCGCACGCTTGCCCCTGAGACACGGCGGTCTCCTTTTTTGTGATGTACCTATAAATCACAATTTGAGCTTAGATAAAAGAGGCCAGTCGTGGCGCAGCGCCAGCAAGTGTGACTGTAAAACCGACTGGTTGTGGGTTCGATCCCCACTAGAGGAGTTGAAATATTTACTTAAATGTATATTTCTATTTCTTCGCTCTAGTGTCGAGGTTAAGCGCGGCGTTGAGTTCTGCCAATCAACACGCAATGCCTCCAGAATTCGGTAGAAAGTGAGGAACGGAGTGTCTTAACACTAGGTTCCCTCTTGCCACCCTGCTGTGTGCGGGATACAGCGTGAAGCTGAGCTTAGATAATAACTTCTCGAGTACTTGAGAAAAATGATCATGACGGAAAGACAGACAAATAGACAAAGTGATCCTACAAGCATTCCGTATTTTAAAAAATAATAATATAACACCTACATATTTTCAAAGTCGGTAAAACTACATTCCAACAATACACATCAGAAATAAAGTTATTTCATTTATTTAATGCTTATACCATATTACGAAGATCAGATAAGATTTCATATGACGTGAACGTCCCAATCCTGCAATTATAAACGAATTAGACCAAAAATTGTGCCTTCAATGGGCACAAATTGATATAATAAAATGGGGTGGGCGTATAGAATAGGGCTGTTTTCTAGTATTTTATGTAAAAATTAATGTCTTTGAAATTATTTTAGAGGTCAGTTTTGTGATGTAGGGGAACAATGCGTATTTATGTAAATGTGATGGGTTGTGGGTTCGATTCTCACTCTAGCAAATGAAATAATTATCTTTACGCTGTATATATTTATTATTTTCTCTGGTGTCGAGGTAAAGCGTGGTGTTGAGTTCCGCCATTCAACACGCAAAGCCGCCACAATTCGGAGAAAAGCGGAGTATCTTAACATTAGGCTCCTTCTGCCTCCCCTGTTCCACGTGGGATACCTGTGAAGCCTAAAAAAAGACGACAGAAGAAAGAAAGAAGAAAAAAATGCATACTGTATGCGTTGTCAGTTTTGGTTCAATTCCTATAAAATGTTAATTATTTAAATGTCCTAATATAAACTTCAATTTCATTAATATAAGCTTTCTACACGAATATTGACGTGAAGTTTAAACATATATATTAAAAAAAATGTATTTTAATTTTTTTTTAATAACTCTGATACATTTTAGTATCATTTTAAACCTCCGACATATTTTTATTTATTAGCGGCATATATTCCGCCACTCAACACGCAATATTTCGAAAATTCGAAGCGTTTATGTAATTCCCCGAAAATGAGGAACGGATGTCAAAACCTAGCGAAACTAGTATAGGTTCCCTCTGCCTACCTTATTATATAGCGTGAAAAAGAAAGATATATGTTTAATGTATTTTTTATTGGACTTTTCATCCTTACTTTAATAAAGGTGTCGCCCAATAGTGAAGTGATTAAATGAGGCCGCGTGCCGCACGATTTATATCAGTATTCGGTCACTACGGCAATCATTATCGTTTTAAGGGACTACCCTAATGTTACTTATATCAAGATTGTACCAAAAAACAACTTTTTAATATAGAGTAAGAAATTAAAATGATATTTATATTATATAATTTAGAAACATCTATACATATTTATTTTTAAAGTTAGTATAAGTAAAATGAGAGAAACCTCACCTCCCTCACAATCAAATAGTAAATAGTCTTACCTAATTTATGTTTTTTTATTAATATTATAAGTAAAATAAAAAATAATAATACGAAATTTTACTTTTCCTTAAGTTTTTTATGTTATTGTGATATATTTTCAACATTTCTGGATGTATGAGACAATTGTGATTCTCATCACTAATATTTTTATTTTCTCGCTATGATAACAAAACAAAGCGCGCCGTGAGTTCAGTCACTGCTTCACGCCATAACAAGAAATGCTTCAATAATTCGGAAAATGAGGGACTTAGTGTCGTAATATAATGTTCCCTTTGCTATTATCATATCGTTGCCATGAACAGGTAGGCTTAACATACACAATATTTTAAGCCTACCTGTTCATGAGATTATGGCTTCAAATCACATATGACATTGTTTGAATATTTTAATTTAATTTCTGCTACTTTCTGCGCGAGTTCAGATTTTTAAATAAAACAGAAAAATGAAATAAATAGAGAAAAAGTAATATGAAAGAGAAATAGATATTAATTAATTCTTTTCCTACCAAGGGCTGTAAAAAAACCACCTCAAAATTACCATACAAAATATGATTATAAAAACAATTAATCTTAATTAAAAATTAATTGGGCATTTCAATCATTAATTTATGAACGCAGTTAAATCAATGTTGAATAATCACAAAAATTTAAAAAATCCACCGCAATCTAATTGAAAGTTATTTACGTCTCATTTAAATATTCGAAAGTAAGTTTTTACAACTTAATAATACTTAAATTTGAGGATTACAAAATGAATATATTATAAGCCGTCATATGTACATAATACATATGTTAAAAATTAAAAATTAAATCAGCGTTGTATCCCGCACACAGCATGGTAGGCAGAGGGAACCTAATGTTAACACATTCCCGTTCCTGATGTTCCGCCGAATTCTGGCCGTGTTGAGTGGCAAAACTCAACGCCGCGCCTGGCCTCGACACTGGAGCAAAGAAATAAAAATATAAATTTAAATAAACATTTCTTTTTCTCGAGTGGGGATCGAACCCACAACCAGCCGCACTTACAGTCACACTTTGTGCCGTTGCGTCACGACTGGCCTCATACAACTAAATACATATGTTGCCTATAAAAAAAAACTCGTAAAGTTATAATATCGCAACTGATAGATAATTTATCATAATAATGATTGTAATGATATCTTCTCTATATAAAAAAAATGTGATCATGAAGGCTAAAATATTTGATTAATGCCGTTCGTAACTTTAATTTTTTTTTAACACTTAAAAAAATTGCTTTTGAGTAGGTTCGTGTATATTTTCGTGATATTCGATTTTGTTTATATATTTCAAGACCGCAATTGATTTCATTTTTAAATTGTTTTTTTTTTTTAATTAAATTAGCTTCACGCTGTATCCGGCATACAGCAGGGTAGGCAGAGGGAACATAGTGTTAAGAAACTCCCCACTCCCCACTTTCTGCCGAATTTTGGAGGCATTGCGTGTTGAGTAGCAGGACTCAACGCCGCGCTTTGCCTTGACACCAGAGCGAAGAAATGGAAATATAAATTTAAGTAAATGTTTCATCTCCTCGAGTGGGGATCGAACCTACAACCAGTCGGTTTTACAGTCACACTTTGTGCCACTGCGCCACGACTGGCCTCAAATAATAAATAAAATAATCATATATATTGCTGTAATCTGAATTATACTATACAATAGCTAAACAGCTAATATATAATTAAGAAATGCTCGATAAGGTTTAGTTTATTCGACCAGGAAGGAAAATCATAGTTAATTGACAGTACAGCACAAAATGGACGTATATTTATATCACTCGGAGTCGCTGAGGAGATTAATGTATAGCGATAACCCGGCTAAATGAAAAAGTCGGCCGCACTGAATTGAATCATTTGGAAATGAATGCTCTTCATTTGCATAAACTACAATTAGTTTTTAAAGGTAGCCACACACGCACGTCAGTTGTGTTAAGACAAAGTAAAAAAATGTTTTATTAATGTAGTGTTTGAATAGAAATTTAGTACAATTTTGATTATATTTTTTATTTGTGTCAAGTATTTTGTTATATATTTTCTCAGTTTTTTGTAACTTCACGCTGTATCCCGCATATAGCAAGGTAGGCAGAGGGAATCTTGTGTTAGAACACTTCGTTTTCCGCTGAATTTTAGTGGCATGCGTATTAAGGGGCAGTGATCTCAAGACCAGAACGACGAAATTAAAATATTAAATATTTACTCGAGTATGAATAGAACCCACAACCTGTCGCGCTTACAGTCACACCCTTATGCCTCTGCGCCACAACTTGACTGGCTTGATAACTCATTAATTAACATATTTATTAACTTAATAATAAATTTATATGTTAAAATTATATTTTTTTGATTATAAAGTTAGAAACTTATACTTAATTCTGTAACTGCCCTTGTTCTTTGGTCCGTGGAGGTAATTATATATCATTGTCTGTTAACAAATTAGATCTGTTGATTTTTTACTTGAAATCTTATAAAAGAATCTACATATTCTACGAGTCAGTTGTATATAGAAAAATTAATATAAACTGTTGCTGTTATACTGATATACCTTAAAAAAAATTAAATTACTTTTTTGTATTATTCTTTCTGAAATAAATTGTGCTTTATCGTTGTATTTACTTAGTAACAATAACTTATTTTTATCGTAAGGAAACCCTATTAGGGTGAGTGGGATTTCGAGCGGGTTATGTAGGACTCATGGACCAGCAGATGTAGGCCGTCTACACTACTCACTAAGACCTCACGGTGCTCTTCCTCGACTGCCACAGGCTGTGGCTACGGAACTCATGGGCTTCTTCCATAACATCAGCAACGGTAGCCTGCTAGGCACGTCGCGGAGTCAAGAGTGATGGGTCATCCACGACAAACTGCTCAGAGCAGCGCGCGTGAGCGACCTATGCGCGCGCTCTCGGGCTAGGTGAGTAGGTATCAGCGTCCCCAAGGATCACCTAGTAGTAGGAGTAGTCCGAGAGAACGAACCGCCGAAACAAACATAAAAAGAAGATTTTTAAATATTTCAACTCGAAACTCGAAGTTGTTAAATGATAGAAATCGACGTGTCACGCCTAAGATTTTAATATCACACACGTATATCACTAGATAAAGAAAATATCCACATATTATTAACTTACAGAACTTTTATAAATATGTCATTGTCATCAACAATTTTAGGAGAGGATCTTATAAAATTTTGTATTTCCCTAACAGTTGTAAGTGAAACTATAGTGGTAGCTGTGGAATTGGTGTTAAGTAGTATCTCAAAGTCCATAATATGATGGTCGTAGGTTCGATCCTATTCTGGGTAATTATTAATTGGTAGTAAATTTGAGAACAGAGACATTAAGGCGGGGTTATTTCTGCCTACCCAGCTAAATGCAGAAGGTGAATAAAGCTTTAAAGCCTTTATGTTTATATTTTGTTATCTTAGTTGTTATTTATTTTTTAATATCACCAAGATTTTTCTGTTATTCTAATTATTGAAAATAATAGTTTATAGCGCGCCCATTGTACTCCTGCACCAATGGTGGCACTGGGGGACAAGAGAACAACTGTAAATGCAACAGGTTGTGGATTCGATTCCCACTCGATGACATTTTTAACGTTTGTAACTTGTAACGAGGCACGTGGTGGTGAGTTGCACCACTCGACACGCAGCCCCTATAGTATTCGGCAAAAAATAGGAAACCGAATGTCTTAACGGCATTAAACTAAAAAAATGTTTTGTAAATAATTTTTAAAATATGATTTTTCATTAATTTCACTAACGGCTGTTCGGTTAAACAAATGACGCGCATTAGAGGATGTATCTAATGATGATGACGAGCTAACATTTAAGTACATTATTCATATGTGAAAGTTGGCACTTTACTACTTTTTATAACTATAAAATATACCAGCGATAACTATATACATTATTTGTTTTTTGATTTAGTCTAAAAAAAAATTAAAAAATCAGCTTCACGCTGTATCCCGCACACAGCAGGGTTGGCAGAAGGAACTCAGTGTTAAGACACTCCGTTCTCCACTTTCTGCCGAATTCTGGAGGCATTGCGTGTTGAGTGGCAGAACTCAATGCCGCGCTTTGCTTTGACACCAGAACAAAGAAAATGGAAATATAAATTTAAGTAAATATTTCATCTTCTCGAGTGGGAATTGAACCCACAACCAGTCGGTTTTACAGTCACACTTTGTCCTCCTGCGCCACGACTGGCCTCTTTTTTCCTTTTTCACGTTATCATTTATATAAATAGATAGAGATATAAAAGCTAGTTTTAATGATTTTTTGAAATCTATCTCTCTATATTCATACTCATACATAGTACACTCTACATACATTATACATTAGTACATTTGATCGCGTACAACGTAGAGTCTTTCGAATCGTTGGGAATCCAATCATCTGTGAAAGGCTTGACACTTTGGCTTTGCGTAGAGATGTCTCCTCGCTGTGCGTTCTCTATCGCATTTATCATGGGGAGTGTTCTGGAGAACTGTTTGACCTCTTACCTGCCACCAAATTCTCTAACTGCACAGTACATCACAAACTCAAGTACCATCTGCACTACCTGGATACGTGGCACTCCACTACTGTGCGGTTTCGTAGGAACTTGTTTCCACGCGCCATGCAATTGTGAAATAGCCTACCTGCGGCAGTGTTTCCAGGTCGATGACTTTGGTACCTTCAAAAACGTACAGACGCTTTCAAAAACTTAGTACTTATAGCTCCTCTGGTGTTGCATGTGGTCGTGGGCGGCGGTGATTTGACTTACCGTCAGGTGAACCGAACGCCCGTTTGCCTTTTCTTTTTCCATAAAAAAACACATCCACCTACTTACGTAAGTTTTAGTCTTATTTTGTTGTTGGAGTTGTTTATTTTCTGTTGATATTAAGCAAATTATAAACTTATCTAATTAATGATCTCTCATAAAATTACTTAACTCATTCATATAAGCCAACAAGGGTAGAATTTTTTTTTAAATGTTGATCGCAATAACACTAAAGCGTATTAAAATTATCATTTTCAAGTACATACTATCATTATTAATAATTATGAGGTCAGTCGTGGCACAGGTTCACAAAGTGTGACTGTAAAATTATTCTGGTGTCGAAGCAAAGCGTGGCTTTGAGCTCCGTCACTCAACACGCAATGCCTCCAGAATTCAGCGGAAAGTGGGGAACGGAGTGTCTTAACACTAGGTTCCCCCTACCTACCCTGCTGTATGCGGGATACAGCGTGAAGCTGATTTAATTATATAAATTTGAATGCCGAAATTATCAATATTTTCTAACTAATACATTTTATTCTAATAGATCTATAGATCCTTCATCACCTTGAACTAAAAGTCGCTATGCCTAATGAAGCAAGATTGATGTTTCCATATAAGTATAATTTCTCAACGACAAACACATACAAAGACTGTTAATTTAGACTGTATTTCTATATATATAGACATATAGAGATAACATGTAAGTCCCGCCTCGAGGATCCATTATTAATTATGTAAATCATATTATGAATTATTCACGTGTTACGATATACATCTAAATTTCAATATTATTGAAATATGGTGGTGTATATAGTGTATGTAATCGTAGGTTACAATCGCTTCGTAGTTGTAGGAAGTATATATAAGATGTTGGTCTCGTAGTGCTCTTATAGAGGTCTTATAATGGTAGCATAGTAAGTAAGTTTTTTCTTTTTTAATTAATGATTATTTTAACTAAGCAAAATTTTGACGTATTTAACTCTTTTTTTCTTCACGCGCATAGTAGGGTAGACAAAGGGAACCTGGGAACCTAGTGCAAGACACTCTGTTCATATTACGACACTTCCTTTCCCCTATCTTAATTTATTCTTTTAAATCTTCGACCCTCCTATATTGGCTATACAATGTAGTCACTTTACCTGCAATATATAATATATATCTTATTGATGAAAAGATTATTATGAAGATGATGAAGATATTAATTGAAGACGTCGTGACGCAGGGACAAAAAAGTGACTGTAACGCAACGGTTGTAAGTTCGATCTGCACTTAGAGGAATTAATTATTATTTATTTATTTTCATTTACTCACTCTGACACTAAGGCCGGCGGCGTTGATATCCGCTTCTTAACACGCAAAACCTCAAATAAATGCAGCGGAAAGATGGGAACGGAGTGTCTTGACACTAGGTTCCTTCTGCTTACCCTCTTATATGGGATACGGTGTGAAGCTAATATATAAAAAAATTACCTCAATTATTTCATAATAAAAATGAAATACATTACGAAATTATTGAGTTTAATGTCATCATGTTATTTTCAAGTATATTTACTTATCCGATGCAATTATTGAATTATCATAATTAAGATAATTTATTATTGCATTATGTTGCTTTGCATCATGTGATGAGAATGTTAATTTAAATTAATAATTTTTGTAGTCTTAAATGTTATTATCGATCATATAATTTTTTTTAAATTTTTTTTTCAGCTTCACGCTATATCCCGCATATAACATGGAAGTTTAGTATCAAGACCCTCTGTCTTTCTATTAAGACAATTTCGTCATATTCTATAAGTAATCTGGAGGCGTGTTCAGAGACAGAACACAACTAAAGCCACCTTGCCTTATTAATAAAATTAATTATTATTAATTAATATTTTCATTTCTTCATTGCTAAAAAAAGGACTTTCTTTAGGTATGGGTTTAAAATATTTTACCCTATATGCTGTTCCCGTAAAAGGAGCGCTAACGCTTCCACTCTGTATATAATCTTGGATACAATTCTAATAATATCTAATATAATAAAATATTGTCCACGTAATACAAATTATATTTAGACTTCTGTAAAAATAATGTTAAATCAATATGGAAAACAATCCACGCCCACAAAAAGTACCTAACGCCTACGAACAAGTAAAAGCTAAGAATTAACGCAGTAACATCTGACCTCATAAATAATATATTTTGCACATAATTCATAAGTGATTATCTCAACGTGGGAGTATTATTTATTGGTATTTCTGATTAGTTTCTTATTTATGCTAGTTTTACCAATTAAAAATAAATGATAAATAAATTTTATGTTGCATAAAAGTAAATAATGTATATGGTATAAGATCACGCTGCAAAGATCTGTATGTCTCTATTTTTTAATTTTTTTTTATAAATCGTGGTCGATTCGCAAAATTTTGCCACAATATTCATTATTATAAACTATGATTTAACTAATACATTTATTTTGAAGACTTTGTTGATATTTAGAAAAGAGATTCAGCAAATACTCAATATCCTATAAAGGTTGAGTGATTAATTTTTCTAATCAAGCATGATGTGTTTGTATAATATAGTTAAAATTAATTATTTAATAGATAGAAAATTAAAATTAAGATTGTTTTTAATTATATTACTTACAAGTACAAGTCATCCTTGTCCTTGTCGTGAAAAATTATTCAAATGATGGGAACATCAAATTTGCGCCACTCGTTTTACATTCATATACCTACATGTTATAATGTGTAAAGAAAAGAATAAATTTAAATAAAAAATTTAATTCACTTAAAAAACACGTAAGTATAAGTAATTAACATTAAAATACCTTTTCGCTACACCTGGCAACGCTAGATTGGGCCTGACTGAGAGCTAGCATTGGTTTTCGATTTCTTCCATCATGTTCTTTCAAATGATGTTGGGTTCACTAAAAAAACATATAACTACAATTTATAACAAGAACTAGTTACCATTCAAAAGTTATTGAGGCAAAATTTTGAAAGCCAACCATAACTAAGTGTAATCTACAGTCATGTATAATTTATAAAAGTTTAATTAAAAAAAGAGATACCTGCAGATTTTTGCAGCGGGATCTCATACTAATAGCTGTTAGGTGTTTATATAAGCTTAATGTGAAATTAGCGTCTGTGTTCTACTACAATATAAATACAATATATTAAAAAAAATAATGTGAACGGTAAATTCTTTAAGCCTACTCTGTTTTCTCATTTTTGTCGACATTTCCATCATTTCTAAGGAATAATCAGTTTCATGCTGTATTTCACATACAGCAGGATAGGCAGAGGGAACCTAGTGTTAAGACACGCCGTTCCCCACTTTCTGCCAAATTTTGGAGACATTGCGTTTTTGCGAAACTCAACGCCTCTTTTGCCTCGACACCAGAGCGAAGAAATAAATTTAAATACATATTTCATTTTTAAGCAATAGATATAAGTACTAGTTTCATAATGTTTCTATTACATTTTTTTAATTTTAATGTTCATTTAAATATTTTTTACAGAAAATCTATACTTATAATAAATCTGTAGAAAAGTCGTTTCTGTACATTGAAAATATTTAAAAAAAAATTAGCCAGGGTGTTAAAGGATAATTAACAGAATCCATTTCCAACATTTTTGGAATTTTTGTCTGTTTGTCTGTTTGTCTGTTTATCTGTTTGTCTGTTTGTCTGTTTATGTGAACACGTATCACGTAAAAAGTACACAATAAATTTAAGTAACTTTTATACATAAAAATTACAAATAAATCAAAGTAGCTTTTAGTGTTTATTTCATTGTAATCGCTTCACTCTATCAAAAGATATAAGTATTTAAGTTTTCAAGAAGTTAATATTTGAGATATTAAAAAATCGATACAAGTAAC
>JAATLQ010035266.1:0-27880 GCA_013421005.1 Heliconius erato x Heliconius himera
TGACAGTCTTTTAAATTGAAATAAAATTGGTTTAGTATACAAGATACATACTTACAATTTAAATTTTATAGTAAAGTTCCAAAAACTATTGATCCTATTAAGTTGGCAATGTATATTATTCTATACACCACCAACGAAAGGTAACTTACTGCAACTGCGGCAATGTATAGTATAATATACGTTAGTAAAAAACACGACAAAAATATACTAAATCACATAGCGACAACAGCATATATATATAAAAATATGTAAGAACAAACATTTAGGCATGTGTATTTTATAATAAACATACATATTTAGGAGTAGAAACATAAATATAAAATAATACTTATCTTAGATAAACCTGAGCGGCTCATCTTGACTATTGTTTTTGACAACAGATTTTAAATTATAACAGATAAACGATAATTTTAATTTTTAAAATATAAATAAATGTCTAGAAATGACATATGTTTAATAAAACTTAATTAAAAAATATTTTATAGCTATCGTACATTTTTATGAAGTTGTATGTATAGTATACTATACAAAAAGGAGATAAGGGTTAAAAGACTTAAATAAGTATGTCGTATAATATGAGATACTTAACAAGGTCCGAGCGAGCAAGAGAGAGCGAAAGCAGTTGGGTTGATTTTGAACGTAACGGTTAAGGGTTCAAAAAGCCTAGCAGAGTAGTCATGGGAGAGCTGCACTGGTTTTTAATGAAATCTATGATTTTATTGCTCTTTATTGGAAATAATGACATATATATTTTTTTGTCTGTAACTCTTACCCCGTGGTAGAGATAGTAGGGTAACATCCCTTTATTAACTCCAAACCCAAGTGCATTATCCAATTCACAGCCTGTGCTATCCTAAGCTCTACAATATGAACATATTTGTACCCAAAGACATTTTTTGATGCCAGTTTTACTGGTGTATAGTTTCACGATATAAATACATGTTTTAACATGTTGTATTCGAGTTAGCCTTATGAAACTTTTAGTAATTATTCATTAGATACCAGCAGCAATTTTTAATATTATTTTTGTTAAAAATGATCAGTAGTTTCACTATAGCCCCAAAAAGTTTTTGCTAAAATGTAAATTAAATTAAATAATTAGCTAAAATGTAACTTTTTCATTTTATTTTTATTTTATTTACAAGATTTATAAATCGATAATTTTTAACTATTATATGATACAATATGCCCATTATTGAGATATATTTAGAAACAAATTATATTTGTCGTTATATTTGTCAGTCGGACAAGTATAAGTCGGGCTATATTTGTCCAAGAATTTGGCTTTTTCTAAGTACCCACAAACTCCCTAATACCTGTTGAACCGATGAAAATTGCTGAGCATGCATGGAAACATAAATGCATAGGCATAGAGGTCCCCTATACATAGACAAGCGTTGATCAGTCGATCAAGTTGTACACTCTGTATATAATTTTGTTAGGTGTATATAAAAATGAACTACATTTTCTTACAATTTATAATATCCAAAAAGTTTTATAGTAATATAATAATAATAATAATATGTATATTTATTTGAATTTTTTGGATATTATAAATGATTAAACTTATGCTTATGAATATCCACGTACAGCATAAATGACATGAATCAAGACGTACCGAGAAATAAATTTATCGGATGTTGTTGTTATTCCCATAACTCCCTTACTGTAAGGGTTATATAGAAAAATTTGGTGTGTGGCTATTTCAGATAAAAAAACAATACAACACGCCTTTTGTGCATTTTGTTTTTATTATATGTCTATGTTTGCTTATATTGTAGTGTACAAATAAAGTAATAATAATAAAAATAACCGCATTAACCGGCGACCATCTCTGGACAATTACCTGTGGTTACCCAGAGATGGATCCCGGCTGTTGCGTCACAGTAAAACATTTCTATATTCTCTAAGGGGCCTCTGAGGGACTCTACATGTTGGGCCTGTGTCCCCACACAAACCTTCCAAAGCACCGGGTTCTTTTGAATCCAAGAACTATGTAGGAGAAACATAATAATAATAATAATACAATCATAATAAAAACATTTAATTACAAACCAGTTTTATTTCAAGCCATCAGCTTTTCCCATGCTTATCTTGTTAGACTCTTAAAAAATATTTATTTATAAAAGACAAGAAGAAGACAATTTGAGTCGACAGTAAAATATTTTAGTTTTATTTTTAAACATTTTTAAAGTGTTATTCCACACTTAGGAAAGAAAAATAAGCCAGGAGGCGCGGGTTCAAGTCCCGCTACGTTCGAATTTTTATACGTTTTCTAAATAAGTATATTTCAGTTTTATTTTATTACATTTACTTCAAAATATATAGAAAAAGTTGTTTAGTTATTGTTTTTATCTTTCGACAACTTTTAGTTTTTTGACAGGACGAAGGCAGAAAAAATCTAGTTAAAATACCCTTTTCGCCACTTTTACACTTATTGCATGGTGCGGTGGGATAAAATATAAACATTGGAGATTCAACTCACAACTCCCAACCACTTTTAATTCAAATATATTTGATAATTACAAAAATATTCAAAATAAAGCTCAATAAAAAACTAGAATAGAATAAAAAAAACAAGTACAGTAGATAAAATAGTATTCTCTGTCAAAACACATAGTAGCTTCCCAGAATTAATATTAAAACGAATATTATTTAATTAATAATTAAATTGGATATCAAATATTTTTTACTACATACATATAAGTATCCGTGTATTGAAATAAATATATGTTGACTTTTCTTAATATAATTGTATAGAAGATTATTGTTTTAATTTTCACGCGTCCACCAACACTTGAGTATATAAATTAACATCGTTTTTCTCTAAGGGCAACGGGAAAAGGTTAATATTAAAAAAAAAATACTTCTAGTACCTATATTACTTTTATATTTCAACTTACAACCTTCGCGCTAAGTTAGTCAACTGCGCCACCATAGCCTCCAAATGGAGCTGATTTGGATGTCATTAAACTTAATTTTTTATTTTTATCTTAAGAACCTCACAAAATGTACGCACGTGTTTTAAACAAAGAGTACCAATACTGGCGGCTTATATTTAAAGCGGGCCACTTTATCTCCTCGTTCGTAATAAAAAATTACTAGTAACAGATTTTAGTTAAAAATGTAAATGAGTATTGTATAATTAAAAGCAACAATAAGTTAAATCAGAGTTTAATTAACGGTTAGATTGTTATCGTTATGCTTTGAACTAAGATTAACGAAATTTTTTGACCTTCTTCAAAACAATGATGTACCAAAACTCCTTCCGGTTGATCTTAAAATCTATTTTTTTATTGTAATACTCAGAAGTGTTTTTAGGGTTCCGTACTTCAAAAGGTAAAAACAGAACCCTTATAGGATCACTTTGTTGTCCATTTGTCCGTCTTTCAAAGCCATCAAGCTGAAATTAATATCAAAGATTTAGCTATGGTCCCGTAAAGCATAAAAAAAGCAAGCTTCCCATTCAATACAATCAAAAGATACGAGTCTTTGTGCATCGATTTTTCTGCATTTTAAATGAAATTCGTCGCGTAATCAAAACCTATAGGGTACTTTCTATGGACTTTCTATCAAGAAATTTGGCACGAAGTGACAACTTACAAAATAAATAACTACTAACTTACAATATAAATTATATTTGTTTTGATTTTATATATTATACTAGCTTTTGCCAGTAGCGCTGTCCACGTGGTCAAATGAAATCGTCTAAGAATTGTGTTTGTGTATGATATACTCTAAGTACTTGAAGTAGCTCTGACCGCTGTGGGTTACATCGAAACGACTAAAATTATGTAATTTCCTCAATGAATGAACTATCCAAAAATATTTCTTCAATTCGCACCAGTAGTTTTCGAAATTAGCGCGTTCAACCAATGTAAATATAATAAATTATTTTTACCTGCCTGCCTGTCTGTCAGCTTGTTCCAAATATTTTTTATTTTTTTTTAATTCCAACTACTACGAGTATACCCCTGGTATAGTTTAAGATTTTTTTTTAATTTATAGTTACAGATCAAAATCAAAATAATGTTTTTTTTAGATAAACACTTCCTAATGCCTAAAAGTTTTATAATTCCGTAATTAGGTGTAACATAGTAATAACTGATAAAGAGATAAAAATAAAAGAGGGGCGTGTGCAAATCTCACGTTTCAGTGATGGCACAGCAAAAAATACCAGCAACCCTGTCTATAAATGGTTTAATCTGATTCCGTAATAGCAGTTAACAAAGTACAACGAGTGCAGCTTGGTCTAGTAAAGCAAGGTTTATAATTTACAAAATGTAATTAAATTTATTTTTTTTGATTAATTTTGTTATAGTACCTTAAATTATTTTAAGAATATTTTTTCATATTAATGTTTCTTTCAGATGTATCTATCAATTTGCTTAGCCATATTATCATTGACATGTTCCATTGGAGATGCACAATCCGTGTCTCCAAGCATCGTGCCTCAGCTTCAGCCATACAACTCCCTTCGCAATCCAGCTGCATTCGGATACAACCCTTATAACCCTTATACTTCTGCGAGTGGATCTGTTCCAATTTTAAGTTACAAAAGCAATCAAGGGATAGATGGCAGTTATGACTTTAGGTTAATTTTAATTAATAATTCTCATTTTTATTTTAAATTGGATCGTAATTACAAATAATTAATTATTTCTGTTTCTTTTAGTTTCACAACTGGCGATGGTAAGCAAGCACAGGAAAGAGGGATTACAAAGAATGTCTACTTAGATAATACTGGATCACCTCAAGGAACTCATGTAAGCAATATATAACTCTTTGAATATATAGTCTTTGAAAATAAAGACAGAAACATACATTTTTACTATTATTCTTAGTTAAGAACTAAATATTTTATAATTAGTTATCTTTATGTATAATAAAACTGTAAAAGGTGTCCTTTCTGTACTTAGAATGTAAACTAAGAAAAATACTGCTTGGAGCCTTTTTACAAGTAAGCGAAGATAAAAATATATACTTTTGTCATTTTTATCTGTTCTCAATATTCACACAAAAAATTATACTTTGGATTTTGATAAAACTTTTTCTACTTTTTGTTGTCACTAGAAAATTGAAAAACTGTTAATATTGTGTTATTAACATAACGCCTAAGAAAAAATTGGCCAACTTTATGAGCATTTCCTATATTGTAAGAACGAAGAACTCTTGTGGAACCAGAGCAGCCCAGCCTTACACGCAATTGGTGGTAAATGGAAGTAGTATGGCAAGTGTCACAATCTCAAAACGTCTAATAAAATTGCGGGTATCAACTATTTAATATTATAGCTACGACTTAGCGTAGTCTAGGTGATAGTAATTGATCGCAATGGCAGGTGAAATGTCAGCAGGGTCATCTTTTACATTTAAAATTTGCTTATTTTTTGATTAGACAAAGTGACAAAGTGTGGTGGTAACCAAACACCCGGTTTCAATATGAATTTTGAGAATGATGTGATTTGATTAGATAGCATCGAATAAGATAATGGATTCCACACTTAGGAAAGAAAAATACTTTTGAGAAAACATATAAAAATTTGAACGTAGCGGGATTTAAGCCTAGCATATTTGCTAGCAACAAAAATAAGATAAGGAATATGTGAGAGGACGAATAAATATATTTGATTGTTACAGGTTAAAGAAGGTAGTTTCAGCTACGTGTCACCGGAGGGCATCCCTATTCAGCTAAATTATGTAGCCGATGAAAATGGTAGGTAGAATTAGATATTTCTCAAGTTATTATTATTAGTATATATGTTACAATGTAAGATAAAAAAAACATAGTTAAAATAATATTTAATGTTGAGTTGATAACATGATAAATTTAAATATAATATATAAGTTTTTATTTCTACGTAAATATTTTATTTCAATTAAAATTTCGGTAAATTAAATAAATGTATGTAGAGGCCAGTCGTGGCGCAAGGGCACAAAGTGTAACTGTAAAACCGACTCGTTGTGGGTTTGATCCTTACTCGAGGAGGTCAAATATTTACTTAAATTTATATTTCCATTTCTTTGCTCTGGTGTCGAGGACATGCGCGGCTTGAGTTCTGCCACTTAACACGCAATGCCTCCGGAAAGTGGGGAACGGAGTGTCTTAACACTAGGTTCCCTCTGCCTACCTTGCAATGTGCGGGATACAGCGTGAAGCTGATAAAAAAAGTATATAAATAATATATTATTTCACTTATTAAATTATTATTAATTGTTACTCAACCATTTCGCTTAATTCGCGTAGGTTTTAGACCAGCTGGTGTTCATATACCAGCGGACGGGAGAGGTGTAGTACCAGCGTCTCTACTCGACAGCATAAAAGGATCTCAAAACTATGATCCCCGTTACAACCTTTACGATCCATATAACCGCAACAAATATTTTAATCAGAATAATCCCCTAAGACCCTACAATCCTTACAATCCTTACAATCCTTACAAAACTTATAATCCATATCGGCCTTTTGGATATAGTAATATTGTAAAAGATGTTACAAAATCACCTGCCTGATATTTTTGTAATTATGTGTATTAATATATAAAATATATCACTTTTTTCTTTTATTTACGTGATACCTCATGTTTTAAGCTTTGGGGCTGTAAAACTGACGTATGACAGAAACTAAAGACTCAAAATTCTGGATAGTGCATATGTTATAATTAATATTTACCTAAAATTATATCTTATACTTCTATCGTGTTCATGGTCGTCCAAACTTTACGAATACGGCGCCATTTTATTTTGTAAGATAAATTTTAAATATCTTTGTTTCAAATTTTTTTGTTATATCTGAATAAAAAATCCAAGCAAGCTAATTTACAAGTCAAAATGTGCTTAGCAGATGAAAAATAGAATTAAAATAAACTAGATGCCTGGTCAACTACCTGGAGTGTCGAAAAAAAACCTGATTAAAAACCTATACGAAGTAATTGATTGTTTTGCGGAGTCTTATAGAGAATTAATTTAAATGTTAAGATAAAGAAAAAACTTAAATATCACATAAAATTTATTAAAATTATTTACATATTTATACATTTTTTTACCTACAGTAAGTTTTTATTAAATTCTGGAAATAACATCGTAAACATCTTAATTTTTTTATAATAAGTAGTGTTATAATTAGTAGAGGCCAGTCGTGGTGCAGGGGAACAAGTGTATGACTGTAAGCGCGATAGATTGTGGGTTCGATTTCCACTCGGGGAACTGAAATATGTAATATTTTCATTCCTTCGTTCTGGTGTCAAGGCAAAGCGCGAGATTGAGTTCTGCCACTCAAAACGTAGTCCAGAACTCGGCAGAAAGAGAGAAGCTGAGTGACTTAACACTATATCAGCTAAAAAAAATAATAACAAGTTGAAGACTGTGCATGTTAAATGGCGGAACTTTGCCGCGTTTGTTCGTACAATTGCGGATTAGTAAAAAAAAATATGAATATAACTATCCCAAATACGTATGGCACCTGCAACCATCGTATTCGTAGTCAGGCCCTGTTCCACTTCGCTACTGTGGTCTAATACGTAATATGTAGCTACTACGTAAATTGAACATAATTTAGAATTTCTAAAAAATAAAACAACCAATATTTTCTGTAAATATGAGGTTTGTGGGTTATATTCCCACTTAGTGCAATATCAATATTTAATATAATACATAAAATCTAATTAACCCTTAAGAAAATAGTTATATTGACTTATAATATAGATCATATGTGACATAAGTACTGAACATTATGTTTATTAGAATTATGTAAAAAAATAAATTAAAGAACTTGAATTAACATAGTAGCGGTCAGAAGTGAATAAAAGTTAAAGGACAATATTTTGTTATTATGTATGACGGGTTGATGAAGCAAGATCAATAAATTTTTGTTTTAAAAAAACCTTGTTGAAGTGTGTCATACATTCTTGTAACAGGTTTCCAGAAATCTGTCCGCACTGATGCACCTACGAGTTAAGGTTAAATTTGCAAAATTTTTAACTGATTTCTTTCATAATATTTTTGCTTACTAGGCACTTGTGAGATTCATATTTTTTTCCTTAGTTTTGTTTTTATAAAAAGTGCTCGTGTTTGTACATTCTAATGAGACTTAGTGAATGAAGCTTTATGATGAATGTATTGATGTCGTTAGATAGCAGAACAATAGTTGTAAAAGCTTTAGTAAATAACTTTATATTTCTGATAATCATTTATATATTTTACTCAATTTTTTACTTCATCATAAAGTGACTTGCTCTGATTTCCCTTCATATTAAGAAAAATATGAAATATACCAGTGTCATATATACTTAGTATTAAAAAAATCTATAAAATTTGGGCTTTCTAAATAATTTAAGCAATATTATTATTTTTGTCGTGGCGCCCCTGGCACAAACGTGTGAATGCGACACGATGTGGGTTCGATTCCCACTCGAGGAAATGTAATGTTTAATATTTTCATTTCCTCGCTGTAGATACGAGGCGTTAAGTTCATGATGATTAGACTAGACAAGAAGAATATTTTTTTTCTTCATCTTCTTATCTATCCAGCGATTCTAACCTGCGAGCGTTATTGCTAGCTTGGCGAAATCCTTTTTTCTACAAAGCTGACGAAATAATATTTTATATGAATTTCCTATTGGAATGATTATGAATATATTTTTGTAAACAAAAATGTACAAGTTAAACATATTTTTATTTTTAAAATCTTTTGCATACCACGATTTGCCAGAATTCTGATAAGATCTATGCGTGACTGTAAAAAAACACTTTCCCAAACATAAAACAGAATTCACTTTAATTTTATTATATTACAATTGTGTGTTACACGTGAGTAAATTTTAAAGTTTTCTCTTTTTAAATTTTATTGCTTTATATTTTTCTATAATTCTGATTTACATTTTTTGTATAAAAAATATACCAATAACCGAAAAATATACCGAAGTTCACTTATTATAGCTTACCGTAGAAATAATATAAACATTTTAATAACTACCTAATAAAAATAAGATTTTTTTAATAATATTAGAAAGACATATGACATTGTCGTAATTTTCGTTTAATTAAATAGCTCTACATTTTAGCCCTTTAAATGTAGACACAAAATATTACGATTTTTTTATTATTTTCCAGTCAATGAATAATTTAACCTAATCTTATAAGTAGTAAGGTGTTTTTTACATTTTGCTCTTGGTTACAAATATATGTACCTTAAAGCAACATCTCAATAAGGGACTTCACAGAATTTATCCTTTGTCGCGCACCGCCGTATAATATGAAATTTGAATCTGTGTCGCTGTGTAATGCAGTGAAAAATCGTATAAATACGTGGGGTTAATCCTCGGTGCATCATTCCTTCTTTACTTTTTGTAAGCTCCCAACTTGCACCTGATATTTAAACAAAATGAAATATATCGTAAGTTTCAATACGAAATCATCGTGTTTTATTCTATTTCATTTTTCTTAATCTTATAATATATTTTTCACAGGTTCTACTAGTTGTGATTGTTGCTGCAACAGCTGCAGACATTAGCAGCTTGCAGCCGTTCTTATATCATCAGCAACCACAATTACAACAGCAACAACAGCAGGTGTACACGACGGAACCCATTCCCATCATAAGACAAGAACAAATACTCAACCCTGATGGATCTTATAAATGGAAGTTAGTATTTAAACACTATTTACTTAACCTTTAACATTGACCTTATTTTATGTATTTCGTTAACAGGTGTTAAGTCAATCTTTTAAAAGTTGTATTTTAATGTATGCATGTTTTAATATATTGTTCATATGTCATGATTAAGCAAAATGACATTTGACAAAATATTGTGTTTTGATGACAAGTCAAGGCGATTTAGCCATTAACTAAGCATTTATAATATATAACTAGAGGGCGCGCGTGGCTTCGCCCGCTTATTAGGAGTGAATTCTAAAAAAACCACGAAACACATGTTCAATAAAATATTTTTAACAGTCTGAATTTAAATTTTTATAAAAATCGGTGGCAATTTAAAGATTTTTCCATATGAAATTTTCAACTCCTTATTTGAACCCTTAGGGGGTGAATTCTTAAAAACCATGAAACACATGTTCAATGAAATATTTTTAAGAGTCTGAATTTCAAATTTTATAAAAATCGGCACAGATTAAAAAAAAATTCCATACAAACTTTCAACCCCTATTTCATCCCTTTAGGGTTAAAATTTTTCAAAATCCCTTCTTAGTGGATTTCCAGAATATGAAAATAAACATCTGCCCAAATTTCACGTTTCTACCATCAGCGGTTACGGCTCTGCGTGCGTCTTACCTCAGTCAGTCAGCACAAGTCCTTTTATATATATAGATAGATACTTATAATAATAGCATTAGTACTAGAAGTTAATAAGTACTAGAAGTTATTAAAAATCCTATTACTATAGGGTTTTTATTAACTTCTAATACTACGTACTACGTATAACTTCGTTTATAAAAATGGGCGACCGCACCCACCCCAGAATAGTCTGGTGTCCACTTCAGAAATATTACTCACAACAAAATTTGTCTCGAAAAAATTAAAGAAACAACATATACAGGTACATATCTGTTCGAATTATTTTCTTTACAGTGACTGATAATTCTAAGATATATTCGACAAAAAATATCAGCATATATTAAAATGCTATACATGCTTATACAAAGTTCTATGACCTATCCGTATCTTCTGTTCGTAGTTTCTGATTTTATTGGCATAAATTACACGACGATTGATAAGGGTTCTATTTAATTGTAATCGATTATATAATACATAGAATTTTTTTTCATGATACAAATACATGATTCTATCAGTTTTTAATCAATTAACATGGACAATAACTAATAATTACTGTGACTTTTGTCTTTGACGATTTCTTCACAAATGAGTAAATTTCGAGTTTATTATAATATGAATAATATAAGCATGTTATATAAACCCCTATGTACTGTAATATTAGATAGGTATATTCGATGTAGTATATACGATAACTTTCATAAGCATTCTTTTATTGCTATTGATTACATGGCTTTTTCTAAGTGTCTAAGTCTAAAAATTAAAATCCGTTAAATATATGTGAATTTTGTTAGCACACACAGAAATCGTATTTTTTAATTATTATTGCACCTATACCGGTGACTTAAAAATATAATCTCTTGCGACAATAGTATTGCGCTATCCTATGTAGATGTCGATATTTATAAATTACATGTTATATTTTTCGTCTTTAGTTATGAAACCGGGAATGGTATAAGTGCTGAAGAAGCTGGCTTCATTAAAAATTTGGGTATTCCTGAACAAGAATCAGCGGTTGCACAAGGACAATACAAATATACAGCACCCGATGGACAAGTAAGTTAAGATTTGTATATAATTTTATTCCTTATATATTTTTTTAATCTTTATCTTAACGCCTAGACAAAAATATAGATAATTTTAACACAGCAACACATTAGCTTAAATGAAGCTACAGGCGTTTTACATATAAATTTGTATTAACAAATAGAACTTTCTAAGGTGATTTTTTAAAGAACTTAACAGGTTGAGCTATATACTTATTATCAGAATCCATTAAGAATAGAATCATTACTTAAATATTTCATATTTTACAGGTTATTCAGCTACAATACGTAGCTGATGAAAATGGCTTCCAGCCGCAAGGTGCTCATCTTCCTACACCACCACCAATCCCTGTTGAAATTCAAAAAGCTTTAGACCATCTCGCCACACTTCCCCCACAAGCGCCTGAGCAAAATCTATATAAATTATTATAAATCAATGTTACAAAGAAACCTAATTTATTATGACCATAAGAGGCTACAATACAAGCACAGGCATTAAAGTATAGTAAAATATATATAAGTGTGTGACTTAGTTTTGAGTACAGTAATAATTTATTTTATATAGTGGAGCTATTTAAAATGACATCGAATAAACAATGTGATGTTAAATATTTTTTTCATTTCTATTACTTTAAGTTCGACTTATTAAAATTATATTCGATTTAATTGGTTTCTCATTCTAAAAGAAATTGAGAGGAAAAGTGCTCTCAAACAACAGGTCTCGATGCGCGTGCGCAGGCGTTTATCTCACGGCGACCTCTCTTGCCCAACGACCCGCCAGTTCACTTTCTCTGCACGTGTCAAGGTCGCTATTCATCGCCATAAACTTCACATAGTCGAAGCTCCTTAATCATATGTTGTAAAAGATTTTAAACGGTTTTCAAACTGTCGAATAATATAAATCAATTTTTATTGTCTATTACGCTAACAATACTTTTATTATGGGTTTATAAATGATAAATTACCCTTTTAAATTTTATGAGAACGATTGGATGTGTTCTATGTTATTTCTTTTTAATGTCGTGACTAATGTCTAGTTAAAGTTATTCGTTTTGTTATTATACAAATGTTAATTGAATAAGTAACAACCTATGCGCTTTCTATAGTTCGTAATGCAGTAAAAAAGAAAAATAAATAAGCCGTTTTCGTCTGAGTTGGAGGCATTGCTTTTGGGTGGCGGAACTTAACGGAAATGAAAATAATTAAATCCCATAAAAAAAATGTTTTTATTAAATATATTCCTTTAGGGGCCGTTCAAGTATTACGTAATCACTGTAGGGGGGCCTCGGGTTTGCTTATTTTTGACGTGTTGAATGAAATATTTTTAAGAGGATTGCTTATTTTTGATGACATAGGGGAGGTCAATAATTGCAAAAAAACTGCATACGTAATACTTGAACGGTCCCTTACTACAAAAATGCATGTTCTTGTAGTAAAAATCTCTAAAGTTATTTTTTTTAAGGAAAGCAATTTGAATATCATTTATAAGTATATACATACATACATACACGAGATATGATATATCTACATACTTAATATTAGGTGACACACCACTCCCAGTACATCGATGGTAATGCAACCAAAATTTGGCCCGAAGTCATTCTATTGGCTATAGTGCTTATAATGTATTAACATTTACATAACCAATATGAGAGAAATCCTTTTGTTGTCTGAATACGTATTCATACAAATGATTATGATATTACATAATAAACCAAGTATCGATACAGATGCGTGTGCTATTTTGATGTATGGAACAAAAATTATGACGCAATGTCGCCTATGACTATAATATTTTAAATGTAATCACATTTAAGAATATATGAGCCCAGTAGTGGCGCAGCGGCACAAAATGTGACTGCGACAGGTTGTGGGTTCGTTTTTCACTACAGAAATGAAATATTTCATATTTTAATTTCTTCGCTTTGGTGTCGAGACAAAGCGCAGCGATGATTACCGCCTCTTAACACGCAATGCCTAAAGAATTGGTGGAAAATGGGAAACGGAGTGTCTTAACACAAAGTTCTAGTAAAAGTGGAGCTAAAATTATTGAATACTTAAGTCATATCTCAGTTTTCCACTTGGATTTAAAGAATTGTAATTGAACACTTTCGGGCCTTTGCTAAAAATATAATTTAAGTCTAGGAAATTGGGGTGTAGCTTAAATAAGGCACGAGGGTATTGCGGAATAGGAAACGGTAAAATGTAATTTATATATGTGAAATGAAAAATATTTATAAATAATAATAATTTAATTAACAACGTTTAAACCATAGTGGGGAAGAAATAAAACAATACTTTCTGCTTATATCAAAAACAAAAAAAGGAAATTAAGTTGAATGTTCGACGTAAACGTATAATAATTATAAAAAAACTTATACTCTTATCTTAACGTATCTCTGCTTGACGCTGTACCCCGCATGCCCCGCTTATAGCGGGGTAGACAGAGGGAACCTAGTGTTTAGACACTGCGTTCCCCACTTTCTACTGAATTTTTGAGGCATGGCGTGTTGAGTGGCGGAATTCAACGCCGGACTTTTCTCCTGGTGCCAAAACGAAGAAAGAAAAATATAAATAAATAATAATCCATTCCCTCAAATGGGGATCGAACCCCCAACCAGTACATTACAGTCACACCCTTGTGCCCTTGAGCTACGACGGCTACACAATAATTATAAAATTAGATATAAAAATACAAAATATACATATGCAATAATAGTGCTTTGTTTAACTTCACATACCAAGGTTAAGTTTTAAACTATCTAAATTGAAGTAGTCATAATCACGTTTTACGCAAATCGTCTTTAAATTAGCGCAACATAAGATGTGCGCTGAGACTGAGACTGATGAAACTCAATGATGTTTAACGAAAGGTAGAAACTTTGTGTAACTATCGCACTAACGAATTCTGTGATCAAAATAATTAGATTCCAGCGATGTAAATAGTCACCACACAGTTAAGGTCACCGCTGAACAAATGAAAATCCGCTGGCTTTGTTGACAGCCGTTACGTCGACATCAAGTTGACATATACGCCTCGAGGTAATGCATCCACTGTTTACTCATTTCATAGATTTTACGACATCGCTAAAGGATTGTGAAACTAAAAATGTTTGGAGGTGGTTACTTAGAACCTACTATAAATACTAAAATTATCGGGATACGATAGCAACAGTCAATAACTGTATATTCTCTCGATATTTCAACTAATAATTGAACAAAAATGAAAATATTTGTAAGTTTATATAAATTGTGATTGTGATTTTCTTATTTCAGTGATTGTACAGTGCAAATACTATAGTATTGAATTTGTGAATATTTTACATTTTAAAATTATCTTGGATACTAAGTTGTATTTAATTTTTAGGTATTTATTGCACTCTTCGTGGCAGCGGCACTTGCTGCTCCCCAAGCTCCAGAGCCTATACCCATTGTTCGACAAGACGGCCAGGTTAACCCTGATGGATCATATCAATATGCCTTTGAAACAGGTAATGGTATCAGTGCTGATCAAAAGGGAGATTTAAAAAAAGTTGGTGACGTTGATGTTTTGGAAGTGAAAGGTGAATTCCAATATCCCAGTGAAGATGGATCAAATATTCAACTTTCTTATGTCGCTGATGAGAACGGATATCAACCACAAGGAGCTCACCTTCCGACAGCTCCTCCCGTACCTGAGCCCATCCAGCGTGCCCTTGCGTACCTGGCAACCGCTGCGCCACAAGAGTAAAAAACTATCGCTTAGTATAATAATAGAAAACTAAAGTACAATTATTTTATATTTTTATACACCAAATATAATGTTTTATATAAACTTTAGAATTTATTTAAAACCTTTTAATGGAATTTTTATGAGCACAAAAATATTTTTAAATAAAAAAAATATATCATAAGCCCTACATAAGCATAAAATAATTTAACTGTTAAAAGTTAGAAAATTTAATATCATTGTGGTGAAATTGCAAAATAAATTTTAATAAATATGTAAAATGGTAAATAGATTAAGCTTTAGTAATGATTTTTTGTAAGCTTCTTCAAAGGTTTAAGCAAGTTTATCTTTAAAGAAAATTAATATATTTTATGTACTAAATATATAAATATACCAACTCTATATGTGTTTTGTAGAAAAAAAATACTAGTATCTTTAGAATCTAGTGTCTCTAGAGACAAGTGTTGCACATAAAGGGTAAAATAAATAAACACACAATAAAATTTTACTTTGATTTGAAAAAACACATTTTATAAGACTTTCTGAGATATGGTATTTCGGGTCCAAGCTTTTGAGCCTACATAAATAATGATTTTAGATTTTTTTAGGATTAAGTATATCAGGCATCTTCCTTCCGTCAGATCTTCCATTTGTCACGATTCCTCAAACTAATTTTCAGGCAGAAGCAACGCTATATTTAGAGAAAGTACCCGTGACGGCGTTTCCGTTCACTTTATGACCTTTGCATAGAGAGTACTAACTCTTTTCACTTATCGCACCGAAATTGGGACTAAATTGTAATTTGTATAATATAATATATTATAGTTAACATATATACATATATAATATATCATAACAACACTACTTAAGACTCTATTTCTATATCTTATAAATTGGTTGATTTTGGTGAACTTGGTGTACCAACCTTTTAATAAATATCCGTCGCCGAATTACTTTTGCCAAGTTATGATTTTCATATTTTATATAGTTTAGTTGGTCTCTTGAAGTTTATATCAGATGTTCCAAGCCTGAATTTTATGTCACTTGAATATGCTCATCACGTTCAAAATTTCCAATGGCGCCATGCCCTCTGTACTTTTTGAAGTTTACTTGATTTTTTTACCGGCTTCTGTAAGAAAAACAGGTTGTCAATTCAACTGTATTTTTTATGTTTGTTACCTCAGAACTTTTGACTGGGTAATCCGAATTTGATGATTATTTTTTTAATTTGAAAGCTAGTGCTTCCCATTTTTTTGGTCTATTTGTGACTATGGTATCTATGAGAAAATCACATAAGTCTTAAATTTGAGTTAGGTATGTGCGCGACAAATAGACGAATAAGCTAATACCACGCCAACCGATTCCGATGTTTCTTTTTTTTATTTGAAAGAGAGTTTAGTTAGGATCCAATTGAATTCTGTTTATTTGTTAATAATTATAATAATCTTCTCATAATTATATTGTTAAAAATATGTATACAAAATTTTATGAATCGTTTAGAAATCTGAAAAGACAACATAGAAACTTAATTTCACATTCGCAGTAATATAATATGTGTACATGTACCTAAGGATAAACTGCGACATTCTTTTCTTTTATAAATATTTAAAGATAATTTTGATTACTATATGTTAACGACTAGCTTATAATGTAACTGCATGTTAAAATATAAACAAGCATTTAAATAATCAGTTTCACGCTGTATCCCGCACACAGCAAGGTAGGCAGAAGGAACCTAGTGTTAAGACACTCCATTCCACACTTTCGACCGAGTTCTGGAGACATTGCGTGTTGAGTGACCCTTTGCCTTGGACACCAGAGCGAAGAAATGAAAATGTAAATCAAACCCACAACCAGTCGATTTGTCGACAGTCACGCTTTGTGCCCCTGCGCCACGACTGGCCTCAATTTCTTATGCAAAAAATCTGAATTTGTTGCCAAGAAGTATATCCGTATTATTACCGTTTGTCTTCAATATACAGTATGCATAATGATGTTTGTTTATTATTCTTATATAACAATTTTTAATTTTATACACGAAATACGAAAGTTTCTGAGTAGTTCTCTATCTTCATTGATGAGATCAGTTCGTGTATGATGTAAATGTAAATATAAGCATAATAATAGTAATAATTATTATTTTTAGCTTCTCGCTGTATCACGCAGCAGCAGCAAACCACCAGCAGGTTGCCCACCCTGCTTTGCTGCTGCTGCAGAAGGGAAACCTAGTGTTAAAACACTGCCGTCGAGTTCTAGAGGCATTGCGTGCTTTGTAAACAAAGCGAGGATTGAAAGTATTTACCATTTTATTTCTTCAAGTGGGAGTCGAACCTACAACCTGTTGCATTTACGTACTATCGCAAGCTTGTGCCCCTGCGGCACGACTGGCCTCTATTATTATATGCATAATGAATTAGAAGTGAAGTAAGAACAGTTGTCGTTGGAGCTACTTTTTATATTATAAATGCGATATACAGATAATAATAACCAAATCAATATGAGTTAATAGCTATTTTAATAAAAATTTTGTCGAAAGCACTTAGGTACGCTTTATATTGTCGGATGTCTCAAATTATAATTTTAGTAGTATTAAAAACATTATAATCAATTTGTTTTTACTCAAATAGGAAAAATAATAAATATGATTTTTAAGAGTTAAAATATACATAAACATATAATATGTAAATAAGCATTATAACAATTAGTACAATATGCGTACATTAATTAAATTTGATAATGTAAACGTTTTTAATAATCGCATATGTAAGAATAATCATCGTCGAGGAGTCTTACCGGCTATAAACCTGTGAAACTACGTAATTCAAAATGGAAGTTATAAAAACCAGACTTGTATTGCCGTGACCTCGTCTCGATCGAGCCCTTAACCTATAAGCTATCTGTAATTTCATATACGCTTTAAACCTCTTCAAGTAAAACTGAGATCTAATAAAAATATTAATAAAATATAACGCTACCATAAAAAATCGACAAACCAATATTGCACACCTCGTATTGACTATATTTCATGTTACATAATCATATAACGTAAAACTTTATTGTATTTGTTTTTTATTTCTAAAAAATGAGTAGATTTTGCTTAAGTAAAACTAGTGGTAATTTTCAAGAGTTTTTTTTTAAATTTTAAATTTCAATAATTTCTATTTGAATTTAATAATGTATATCTCTTCGTTATGTAGTGAGGTCATTCGTGGCGCAGGGTCACGCCTGTGTTTGAAAAAGCGACAGGTTGTGGGTTCGATTCCGACTGGAAGATATGAAATATAAAATATTATATTAAATATTATTTATATACGAGTACTTGCTATGTTAACAAGATAGAAGAGTTTCGTTAAGTTCTGCCACTCAACACGTAATCCCTCCAGAATTTGGAGGAAAATGGGAAAACGGTAGTATCTTAATAGGAACGGAGTGTCATAACACTAGATTTCCAGGTTCCCTCTTCCTACTCTGCTGTGTGTGTGTGGGATATAGCGTAAAGCTGAACTGAACAAAATACAACCATAATGTAATGTGACTCTTCAGAACGTCAATCTTTTTAATCAATGTGTAATGTTTTAAAAAATGTAACTTAATAATATTATAAGATAGAAATATAAATAAAACGATACAACCTTATGCATATATGAAAATTAAAACGTGTATGTTAGAATGACAGATCAGTCGTTGCACAGGGGCATAAAGTGTGACTGGTTGTGGTACGTAACATTTTTGGTACTATGACCGTTTTTTTAAGAAATAGAGAGTATATATTATTCGGTTGTAAACTTGCGAACAACATCTAGTTATACTAAAACTGTTGAAAAATGTGCGCATAAATTTATTACACTTGTTATTAAATTTGACCTTTAGCAAATTGCCTGTGTGATTATTTAAAAAAAATACTGTTTAGACTCCAAACTTTATACCTCTAAACTTTAGAGGTATAATTTTGGGTCGGCCTCTTATATTTTTACGCATCAATATTTAAACAAAAAACTAATTTATAAAAGATCCAGAGATATATACGGATTTTGACTTATTCTTGGAAGTGTATGATGATTAAACAGGTTAATAATGTTTATCAGCTTCGCTCTGTATCCCCCACCCTAGTGTTAAGACACTCTGTTCTCTATTTTCCGCCAAATTGTAAAGACATTGAATTTCCAGTGGCGCAACTCAACGTCGCGCTTTTCCTCAGCACCAGAGCGAAGAAATGAAAATATACATTTAAATAAATATTTCATTTTCTCGAGTGGGGATCGAACCTACAACAAGTCACGTTTACAGTCACACTTTTAATAATAATTACTTTATTAAAATGTATTTTGTCTTACTTTAAAAGTATTTGGAATTAAATTTATGACTGTGTGTATGTGTGTATTTTACTTATAATTAGTTCAAGAATTGATAAGTATAATATATGTATTATATGAGATTATCTGATTATTTTTAAATATTTCTTTGTTTTAAATTATTTATGTGGTTCTATAAATAAAGATTAGTAAAATACATTTATCTATAACGTTAATAAATGAATTATTTTAAAACAATCTAAAACGATGTGCCTACTTTACATTCTTTTTGCAGTACTACATGTTGTACTGATAGTGATATAATCTTAATAAATAGAATGTAAAAGACGTGCATAAACATATAAGTATGCAATATGCATATTTGTCTTCATCAATTGACCTTTCTTATTCGATTTCAATGTGATTACCTTGGAATGAAGAAAAAGATTATCGCTTTTATCATCAATCATTGTAATAGAAACAAAATATCATATTCTGATAATTATATTATACATAAAGCGATTTTTTTTTTTTTTACTTATTGAAAACTTAAAACCGAAGAAATTACTGCACTCACTGTAAATTATGTATAACGGTTTTGAAAAATGTCAATTTCAATTAAATACTTTTACTTCTTGTAAAATCTTCTAGATACGATCGTGTTTGCTAACCATTGTTTAAAAACGACAGATTTAGTACTTCTGTAGATTCATATGCGACATGCACAATTTCACATTATTATATTTGGTTGGAGGTTTGTAATATATTGCATATTGCTCTATCTTCCCATAATTTTCTTTCTGCTATATTTTTTTTATGGAAAAGACAAGGAAAACGATCGTACGAATCACTTCATGGTGAATGATCACTGCCGCCTACGACCCCGTATGACACCGGAGTAGCTACAAGTACATTGTAGGATTTTAAGGTGGAAACATGTGCGTTTTTTGAAGGTAGCCATGTCGTATCGACCTGTTAACACTGTTGCAGGTAGAACATTCTGCAATTGTGATTTAAGCTTGAGACGTACTGTGTGGTTAGAAAATTTGGGGGAAGGTATAAGGGCAAGCAGTCCCCCAGAACACTCTCCATGATAAACGCGGTAAGGCAAATCCAAAGTCTCTCACTGATTGAGTCCCTAATGGTTCAAACGGCTTTACGTTGTATGCGTTCAATCGTTCAAGTTGACACTTTTGTGCACACCACCATAGACACAGAGATGAAAATAAATTAAAATTAAATTAAATCAGCTTCACGCTGTATCTCGCACAAAGCAGGTAGGCAGGGGGAACTGAGCAGGTAGGCAGGGGGAACTGAGTGTTAAGATACTCCGTTCCCCACTTTCTGCCGAATTCTGGAGGCTTTGCGTGTTGAGTGGCAGAACTTAACGCCGCGTTTAGCCTCGACATCAGAGCGAAGAAATGGAAATATAAATTTAAGTAAATATTTCATCTCCTCGAGTGGGGATCGAACCCACAACCAGTCGGTTTTTCAGTCACACTTCGTGCCGTTGCGCCACGACTGGCCTCAGAACTGCTATAATTGTGATTCTTGGGTATAATTAAAAAAAATTGCCGTCGTCGTCAGCAGTCAGTGGTCACAATTATACACGTACATTATTGAGAAAGAAATCATAAATTCACTCGAAGAATTCTTAAGAAGTCTATATCGAGAAAAATGCAAGTCACGTTTTTAGCATGTATACTAATATATATTATGTATGGAGTTGTTCACATCGGCAATAAACACTCAATAAAATATTAATAAATTAGTAAAGAATATTCGATATGTGTTTACTTCTGTATGTCTGTTTGTGTTTACTTAACACTTTTTTTAGAAGGTAAATCGATGACAATCGTGAAATCTTACAAAAGTTTGAGCAATACAGCAGTATTCTTGGATTTGATTTGTGTAACCTTTAGCGAAATTCCTAAATATAATTATCAATGCTATGTCAAAAGTATTTTGTATACATAGTATGTCTTAAATAATATAATTTCTACATACTTATTTAGAAAACGTCGTCAGTTTCCAGGAGGCGCGGGTTCGAGTCCCGCCGCGTTCTCAAAATAAGTATTTTTCTTTCTGAAGTGTGGAATAACACATTAAAAATGTTAAAAATCATTTCTATATATTATGTTTATAGGTATAAATTATATATTTGAGGTTTGTATATTGGGAATCCAATGTAAGCATATTTTTTTATATAATTTATTTCAATTTATTAAAATATTATATATTTGTTATTATTTTCCCATTGCAGTAGTTTCTTTAATAAATTATTTATAATCATTTTATAATTACAACAAGTAGAGAACTAATAATGAACAAGATTATGTCGATAACTAGGAACTTATTATGAATTGAGGTGCTATTAGTTTTTGTTTTTAAAAAAATAAATAAATGAAATATACTTGGCTATGTTCTTACACGTTTAGGAAATCAAATTGATATTATAATTTTTGAACTTTAATTATATATATTTAAAATAAAGATTAATTAGTTAAGAACACCTGTGGGAGTCTCTAAAAATAAATAACTAATATAAAAAAATGATGTGTAAATATATTGCATGCGCATGAATAGGTAAGCTCTCACATAATATTGTCGAATTATTCTGACGCGGTGTGTGGTGCAATACACGCGGCGGTGGAGGCAGGTGACCGCCGTATATATACCGATAACACTCTTAGATCAACATTGTCTATTGCATTCACCAATTTACTACCAACATGAGAACCTTTGTAAGTGTCAGTGTTAGTGTTTTTGATAACTAGTGATATAAAAACAATAAAGATATAATAATAAATAATTAAAAAAAATAATAAGACTAGAGTATATATTTGAAAGTGAAAAAGAAAAATCTTGTGAATATTCTAATATATTATATTATTTTTTATTCCAGATCATCCTTTCCCTTGTGGCAGTAGCCTTCGCCGCACCGCAGGTACCTTCGGAGCCGATCCCAATTTTGCGTCAAGATAGCAACATCAACCCTGACGGTTCCTTCCAATATTCTTTTGAAACTGGCAATGGAATTAATGCGGCGGCTAATGGAGCTCTAAGAAACATTGGCGCTGAGGAGCCAGCTCTGCAAATCCAAGGGGAGTTTAGCTACCCCAGTGAAGACGGTGGCAGCATTCAATTATCCTATGTGGCTGATGAAAATGGATACCAACCCCGAGGTAGCGCTCTACCTACTCCTCCTCCAATCCCAGCTGACATCCAACGCGCTTTGGACTTCCTCGCCACTGCTCCCCCGCAAGCCCAACGTTAAGATGTTAACTAAAAAGAGTGGTTAAATGACCACGATTACAATACCTAGAAGGCTATTAGTTATAATTATACCAATAAGGGACTATATTTCCTAAAGGCGACTACGCATCAGTTAAAATCGTTTTGAGGCTATGGAATAAAAACATTATTATAAAAAAAGTATTAATAATTATTTATAAATGTAACATTCAATTGATTGTAATTGTAAATCTTAAGAAAATGTTAACTGATGTGTAAACGCTTGAACAGCAACATAAAGATGAGAGGTTGATATCATGTTTGTATTTTTGTACATACCATTTTATACTTTATTTAAATAGTCTTATATGAACATTTATCTTTTATTACATTCACCCACAATTCTTTCTTAACAAAGCTTGATACTAATGCATAGAAATATAATAATAAACATTTTAATTAAGTATACTCAATACAAATTAATTATCAAAATATATATATTTTTTCATCTACTTTTTGTAATTTTAACAGCCTTTTATTATGGATATGGATGTATCTCTGTAACGGAAATTTTGAACGTGATTTTGACCGACTTTGAAATGTTTGATCGGTTTGAAACTTTAACTACTTATTAAGGGTCGAGGACAACGCAATAATATGAAAAAGTTTCTTTGTGGATAAGATAATCGGTTTTCAGATTCCTTCTCAGAAAATTCATTTTTTTTATAAATTATTAGAACAACGAATTAAAAATGACTAACACATCAACCAAATACTTATATAATGTATGTATGTAGGTACGTACGTCATACATATTACATACTACAACAAGATCTACAGTTTGGAAGTTTGAGATTGAGCTTGAAACTTACTCCATCTGTCGTCAACAGCTAGTATTAGAGCATTATAAATTATTGAATTAATTAAAATACATCATATAAATATCTTGGATTTGTTTGTCTTGGATCTTTATCTCTTAGTTTTTTAAAAATATGTAAGATGGCGCCATAACCAAAAAAAGTAATTTATACATATATATAAAATATAACACTGAATAAGGTAAATAGAATTGGAGGAAAACATCCCAAGTAAATATATAATATGTAGGTAAGCTAGGTACTCACTTTTTAAGAAGTTGCTTTTGATACAAGTATTGACAGATATATTATTCTTAAAATATTTGGAGCAGAGGGAACATACTGTTAAAACACTTGGTTCCCCCCTTTCCATTGAATTCTGAAGGCACTGCGTCTTGAGTGTCAAAACTCAACCTCGTGCTTTGCCTTGACACCAGAGCGAAGAATTGAAAATACAAAATTTTAATAAATATTTCTATATAATTTGTCAATTGTTTATAGTTAATATTATTTACTATTGGGACTTAAACAACTCTTTAAGTTAGATGTGTGTGTGTACTTTTATCTACAAGTTCATAAGTGTATAAGATGTATTATGTATTCTTAACGAGATAAAAATACAATATAGAGGGAGCGGAAATTTTATTGTCTATAGGCCGTCGTTCCGCAGGGGATGTGGGTTCAATCCCACTCGAAGGAATGAATAATTATTTCTTAATATTTTTATTTCTTCGCTTTGGCATCGAGACAAAAGTCTTACGTTAAGTTTCGCCACTCAACACGCAATACCTCGAAAAAATTGGCGGAAAGTGGGAGAACGTAGTGTCGTAATACTAGGTTCCCTATGTTTCCCATTCTGTGTGCTGGGTACAGCGTGAAGCTGATGTTATATTGTGAATAGGTAGGTATATAAATGAAATATTCCTTGCTTATATATTTATATGTCATCTTGCTATGTAATAATCATACAGCACTTTCATAACATCTATTTGGAAGTTGAATAAGAATATTGATGTTGCATAATTAACACATCTTTCTATATCGTACTGTCAGTAACAAAGAGTCGAAGACCGTCCAACCTAAAAAAATATGCTTTTCAAAGGTTTCGGTTACCGATTGTGACTGCAGATCGTCTGTGACTTCACTGACCCCTAGGGAGTGGTAATAATAGCTGTTGACATTTAAATAAACGAAACTAGTTTTAGAGGCCTCTGGGTGCGGACATCTTCAATACACGATGCCGGTTCTATTAAATATTTTTGGTGATTTATATATGGTAGACACGGCGAAGGTCAACGAGGATATTTTTAATTTTATTATCCAATATTAACACTTAAATGTAAATTAATGTTTCAATTTTTATATTAAAAATCGTTTTTTTATGTCGTATGACATACGTTTTCTTGATTTATCGTTTATTAATAATATCTAGTAGCTAAGCAGTATCGATGATTTAAAACTGATTGACATAAATTTCACATATATCTTAGCGACATGTACCTAAATGAAGTTTATTCAATTAATTTTATTTTTTTAAAGTTTAAGTTTACTTTTAATTTACTTAATAAAATTTAATTTTTTAAAGGACCGATCAGACAGTTTAGGTTGTAGATCTAGGTTGCTGACTTATTAACCTTTTACTTTTTAATATTCACATCCTCAAGTACTTTGGTTTTACTTGATTAGTAAAAGGAACCGGCAGTCATCATTTCGTTTCCCAATATCCACTGCAAAGAAAATGTTATAAGTTAAGATAGAGCATAAACTAGAATAAATTTCAGTAATTTATAATGAAATATTCCTTGGAGTGTTAATTGAACTTGTATGAAATGTATTATCATGCTTTTCTATAATGCATAAAAGAAATAATATTTTCAAAATGAAATTTACGAACCTAAGCCCATCTTCACCAGTTTTACCACACGACATGGTGGTGGCAAAATACAAACTAGTGTTAGCACACTTCGTTCTCCGCCTTGCGCCTGTATACGAGACATTACGTATTTCATAGGTGAAAGCAGTATTTAACTATATTTCATTTTAACATGCATTCTTCTATTGTGTAACATTATCTTTTTTTGAGGCCGCCGTGGCGCAGACGCACAAGAGTGTGACTGTAACGCGACGGTTGTGGATACGATCCCCATTCTAGGGAATTAAATATTTTATATTTTCATTTTTTATCTCTGCTATTGAGTGGCAGAACCCAACGCCTCGCTATCTTACTATAAAATAATATAAATAGAAATCTCTATACATTATGCATATAATTAAATGCCATAATATAATTCTCCGACAGGGCATTGTATCCACAATCATAATTACTGACAGTGGAATGGTCACTACAATGATCTCAAATAAATAACCAAACAAATATATTTTTACTTTACCTTATTAATTATAATCCTTCCCTAATGCAGAAACTTGAAGCAAGACAGAGCAGATGTTGTTAATTTAGGCAGAAAGTTTTTTTTCGGCTTAGTCTACAATACAATAAATAAAAAAATGTGCTATACAATAAATATTGTACAAAAAAAAATTGAAAGAAGAAAAAAATATTAACTAAATATTATTATAATGGTAACGAGACAAAGTTGCGGCGTTGGGTTCCGCCACTTAACTCGCAAAGCTCGCATCCAAAATGAGGCGTAAAGTGGGTAGCGGAAACTGGGAAACGTTCCCAAGTTCCCTCTGTCTCATCTTGCTAGGTGTGGGATACAGAGAGTTAAGAAATATCTTTTTTTATAAGATATAATGAATATCGCCTTAATAATTATAGTTATTGTGCTTGATTAGCACTACGACTTATAAAAACTGAAGACCTGGAACATCTGATGAAGAACTAAAATAGTCTAACTAAAATATGAAAAATAATGAAACATTTAATTCACTTTAAATAATGTCGTTTAGTGTTATTAAAAGAGGAAATGGCACAAAATCAACAGATATGTTTTTTTTAGTTTTTTGATCTTTAACGATCACAAATAAAAGTTATTTAAAATTAAGGCGCCCTGGGACAGCGCGTCTGTAAGACTGAGTGACTGGACAGAATGACTGTAAGCAAACAAACGATAGTTATTAATTCGAATTGCACCCTGGAGAACAATTAAGAAAAAAACATATTTTCGAATTTAAGAAAAAAAAATGTTTTCTTGTGTTTTAACTTTAGACTATAATATAACAAATAATACTGTATATTAAATTGATAATTAATGTCATCAATTGTAGTGACAAAAAGGTAAAATTCTATATATCATAAAATAGCACGCGTATCTTATTATTTATATTACAATTTTCACAAATACAATTTAAGAATTAAAACCTGTCAAAGTGGTAAACAGAGCTTATATGGTTTTGAAGAGCAATTTCTTAGTCTACTATATTTGCAATATTTTTATATTACTAATATAAGTGGACTTTAAAATTGTAGTAACACATTTATCAAAAAAATATTGATTTAGTGTGTTATTATTAATGTGATTACTTATATTCATAAAAAAGGGCAGATTCTAGTTTTGTGAGACAATTCATAAATTCTTCAGTCTTAGTAAATTTTCTTTTAGTTTTATTGGCTTTTGTTTAGTTTGCTGAAATATTCACTTAATACTAGTATGGTTTATTTACATTATTATAAGTATTTATGTTAGTAACTGTAATATATTTTTATTAAAAAAAGTAATTATCCTTGCTGTAAAAAAGAGGGAATAAAGTGGTGGTGTGAAGAAAAATAGCCGTTAGGAGCAGTCTAGTCGTCTAATGCAGATCGAGAAAATGATCAATTATTGAAATTTTTGTCCGTTTAGTATGGTATAAAATTATATTCATTAAAGTTTTATAATGAAATATTATATGATATAACACCTGTATAAAGTTAAATAGCAATAAACTGGTTTCATGTTAATTTTAAATAAATCGCAACAGCTCCCAGCAGGCGCTTTAAATATAATTATTTACAATTTTTTTTGTATATTTTGGCATTTAGTATATATAAAAAATACTATATAAAAAAACTTTATTTAAAAGTAAATGAATAAGATGGCTCTATAAAAGATTTCATAATAATGTTAGGTAATAATGTATTTTATATTATTGAAAATTTTCCGAGATTAAAAAAAATATGTGAATATAGAAAAGATAAGCTTATATTTTGTCTACATCTTGTTTTTTTTATTATTTTATTTAGTTTTATTTTAGTAATACGAAACTTTAATAGATGTAAATATAATCTCTATATATAATAAGACAGTAAAAATATTTTGTCTGTACATTTAGTAATTTTGACTGAAATGGATAGAGGGACACTTAAAAAGACTAATAGAAAGCAAAAAGATTTTTTTTGAATTTCTTGTCTGTCTGTCTGTCTGTCTGTCTGTCTGTCTGTCGACATATTGTTGTCCGCATTTTTCTCTGAAACTACTGAACCGATTTACTTGAAAATTTCACCAATTGCTTTGTTT
>JAATLQ010035267.1:0-18058 GCA_013421005.1 Heliconius erato x Heliconius himera
GGTAGCCTCGGTGTGCGTGATATTGCCGACAAGATGCAGGAGAGTAGGCTGCGATGGTATGGACACGTTAAGAGGAAGCCACCTGACTACATAGGAAATTTGGCACTAAAACTTGACATCCCCGGTCGAAGACCAGTAGGAAGACCCAAGACGAGATGGAAAGAAGTAGTGCTAAAAGATAAGGAGGCATGCAAGGTCACTGACGATGACGTCCACGATAGAGCGAAGTGGAGAAGCAATATTAGGAAAGCTGACCCCACCACCATGTGGGATTCATAGCTGGGAAGAGAGAGAGAGAGTATTATAAGATCTTTGATTTTCACAATTTTACGCGTCCTAATTGATACTTCTAAGTCAGGTTAAGTGGTTATATTCAGTAGGTACCTATTAAATATTATTGGAAATCGGACGTTTCGAACACTGTAGTAGTCCATGGTTACAGGTAGACTGAGATAATATCTTTATTGATAAATATCTAATTATTAAAATCAGCTTCAGGCTGTATCCCGCATATAGCAGGTTAGGCAGAGGGAATCTTTAGTTAAGACTCCGTTCCTTAGTTTCCATCGAATTTTTAGAGGCATTCAGTGAGTGGATCTGAAAGCCGCTCTTTGTCTTGTTACCAGAGGGAAGAAATGAAGTAATAATACAATATAATAATCTATTTCTCTGAGTGGAAATCGCACCCACAATTGGCACGTTTACAGTCACACACTTGTGCCACTGCGTCACGATACGGCATCTATTCAAATTATTATTACTCGTGGAACAAATTTTGTTTCTTAGATTTTATTTTATAGTTACATAGTCACAAGTCGACCTAATAAAAGTGATTTTCTACAAATATTTAACCTTATATACCCTTTATATTGCAATTGATGGTACTTTATAATTCTATATAGGCCGGTCGTGGCGCAGCGGCACGAGGTGTGACTGCAAAATCGACTGGTTGTGGGTTCGATCCCCACTCGAGGAGATGAAATATTTACTTAAATTTATATTTCCATTTCTTCGCTCTGGTGTCGAGGTTAAGCGCGGCGTTGAGTTCTGCCACTCAACACACAATGCCTCCAGAATTCGGCAGAAAGTGGGGAACGGAGTGTCTTTACACTAGGTTCCCTCTGCCTACCCTGCTGTGTGCGGGATACAGCGTGAAGCTAATTTATTATTATTTTTTTTATATAATTCTATCAAAATGGTAGTATCAATAAAATTGTTACACCATTATATGTTTAAATTTTAATATATCTTTAACACGAATATTAATAAGAGCTTCTTATAAGCCTGCAAAGATTGTTGCAGCCGGTGAAGCATATTTTATGAAAAACCTATATGCTAAATGATAGCCAAGTTGAATGTTAAGCAATGCGTCGTTCCAGGCTTCACCGACAAAAGAATAGGAGATCTAATGGGTGCTGAGTTCTATGTTAACTATAGAATAAAATTGAACCTCTAAATTTGACTTGGCTATATTTCACCACCAGGCACCAAGCTAAATATCAATTTCTTAGTCCAAGCTTTAAATAAATTACTAGCTTGCAAATATAATAACCTAACCTACCTAACATTAGGCATTTCTCGAAACTCCTGGCTCTTATCCAGGCTATTATAGCAAGAAAACGTTTTAGAGAAAGAAAGTGAATTTTTTGGCAGAAATTGAGCGGATCTCTTAACATTTCCCTCCGCCCACCCTGCTATAAGTGGGATACAGTGTAGACTTACAAGAAAATATTTCTATAACTACCCTATAAGGCTATTTTCCAAACACATTTATTCCTAAAGCTAGTTTAAAATATAAATGGCTGACCAAGAGCTGTTCTCATCTAGCAAGGCAAGTAGACCAAATTAATGAGATGCCCACTCGCTTTGTTGCCTCGTGTAGGGTCCTCTTTATAAATTGATATCTGTCGCCCAAGAGATAGTACGATATATCGCGAGGAGCGTGATAAAGGTAATGCTATTAGTATGACGATTTTTATTGCACACCTTTTGAATATTGCGTTTTGTGTTGTGCATTGCGTTAGTGGTAGCTGGTTTGATTCCCGGGAACAAAGTGGTGAATATTAAGATGTTAAAGCTGAAATGAATTTTATGTTAATTGAATAAATTTTGTGAAATTGAATTGAAATTAATACAACATTTATTTTATTTATTGAAAAGACTAGTTTATAATTAAACCCTTTTTTCAATCGTTAATTTTTGTAGGCAATATCATATGTAATATTTGATTCAATTGCCATCTTAGGAAATATATATATTTTATGTATTATAAATTTGTACTAGGTATATATAAGAGGCTAGTCGTGGCGCAGGGCACAAGCGTACAACCTTAAATATTTCTTAAATTCAATATTTTCATGTTAGATGAAAGAAAAATCAACACAGAAATTTATTTTTTTTTTTATCTAATCTTCTTTTAAAATTTTATTTATTTTTTATTTAATCTTTATCTAAGCACGAGGTAACCACTCGTTTTACATAAATAGTTATTAACTATGATTAAAAAAAAAATCTAAGGAATGAAGTCATGATGAGTTATCTTAACACATTAAATATACCAGTTCATATTATGCAGAGAAATATAAATAATCGTCTGTATGCGCACGTATAGCTTAATAGTTTTAAATAAAGCAAAAAAAATATGTAAAGCATTTTTGTATTACAAATCATTAGAATAAGACTGTTATTATCTTATATATTTGTTTTTTAGCTTTACGCTATATGCCACATGTAGCCAAAGGAAACTTGGGAACCTATTGTTAAGACACTACTTTCTCCACTTTCCGCATAATTCTGGACGCATTGCGTCAGTGGCGGAACTTTTGCGCCCGCGCTTCACTACCAGAGCGAGGAAATGAAAATAACAAATAGTTCATTTCATCGAGTGGGAATCGAACCACAATCTGTCGCGTTTACTCTCGCACGACCTGCGCCACGACTGGCCTCTATTAGTTATTGCAAAAAAAACAATATAACGAAATAACAATAATGTAATACCTAATGCAGACAGTCAACAATGAAGCCTATCAATAATGTCAGAACATGCTTAACGCGTTATATAAACATTTTTCAACACATACAATTTGCAACACTTTGGCATGAGCAGACTTGCGACTGTTGAAAAAAATAAAAATGGGTTCGATTCTTATTTTAGGGGAATACATTATTTTAATTTCCTTGTTTTGTTAAGACAACGCAACGCGCCGTTGAGTTGCGCGCTTGACACAAAAGGTCTCAAAAAATAACTCGTTCGTGGGGAACAGTACATGGAACATATATAAGAAAAACAACTATATCTATTTGTCTGTGCGCGTGTGTACGTTAATCTCAAGAACAGCTACATCAATATAAAGCATTTGGTTCGAGAAAATTACTACAAAATAAGTGGTTTTTTAATCAGATTTAAATTATAAATTTATATTCAAATATTTTCTTAAAAATGATACTGTAATTAGAACATTAGTACCTGAGCTTAGTAAATAAATATATAGTAATATAGTTCAAGCAAGCGAAGCCGCGAGCGGGCCACTAGTCTCAAATAAGTCGCAAGACTACATAAAAATAAAAATTTGAAGAGCGTACGTTTATAGCATTTTCCGCACATCATTCACTTGTCGTATTTATAATGGTTAGCATATTGTATTATGAAATCACTATATTTAACCACAACGCGGACAGCACTAAATATTCCTTGTAACTCCATTATTACAATATATATTTTTTTATTTAGAGACCGACGTGGCGGAGTGCCACAGCGTCTGACGCGCAGCCGTGTGGATTCGATTCCTACTTAAAGGAATATTTTTTTGATTTCTATTGTCTGGTAACAATACAAAGTGCAGTGTTAAATACGCAATACAATATAGAATTGGGTGAAAAGTGCGCAACAGAAGTATCTTAATAAGAACGCAGTATTTTAACAGCTTATCACGTTCCCTCTGATTACCCTACAATATGCGGAATATTATATGAAGCTAAAAAAATATAAATGTTCTTTTGTCATTCCATGTGCCAGGTGGTTAAGTTAAATTACCACGTAATAGACGCTCTTAATAGACGCCGCTTAGATAGATCTTAGATATCCAAGAGGACGCAGCGGCTTAGGCATAGGGAACCTAATATTAAGATACGCCTCATTGTAAAAGAAATCGGAAAAAATCGATGGAGTTCAATACCGAGCGATGTCTCCAGATACATTTTTTTTCGCTTCACGATGTATCTTGCACAGAGCAGGATAGGCAGAGAAAACTTACGAACAACCCATTAAGAAACTTCCATTACCTTATCACCGCTAATTTTGGTGGAAGTGCGTGTTCACTAAAGGAACGAACGAATTCTGATAACGAGGACCAGAGCAAAGAAATGAAAACATTAAATATTTCATTTCCTCTAGTGAGAATCGAACCCACAACCTGTCGCGTTTACAGTCCCACGATTGGCCTCATATTTATTTACATATATTGATCTCCAATATTATTTATAACTTTAACGAGTGCATGCAAATAGGGTAATACTGATACAGCAAGCTTTAATAAAACTAAAACTGTAGTAGCTTATTTCATCAAAGATATAAAGTATAATTTAAGGATATTTATAGATTTCGCAATATATAGTGTTCTTGCATATATATTTTGAAATACACACTGCTCTTTCGAATAATATGGTGTCAAATAGTGCTACAATATATTGAAACTACCCCTCCGCTTTATCTTAATTAAGATTCAGTAGTCAGTACCCGAAAGGTAACACGGGACACGTGAACCGTGATACTTAGACAGTTGATTTTACAGACTATATATTGCTGTTGCCGCTATGATAACAGATACTAAAAAACAGAATAAAATAAATACTTAAGGAGGCTACATTTGACAAATATAATTAGTTTGACGTTTTTGTCTTTGTTTGTGACGGAACCCGACTCGCACTCGCACTACCATATTTAATATACATTTTTACCTGCAGGCCAGCCCCTGTCGTCAATTAGGACTTGTGTATTAAAAATATCACGCTTTAAGTGTCCAGAATTAGTTTGAGCACAGGTATAGTGGGTTCTATCAAAACGATTAATATAATATATCTAATATATTACACTAACTTACAGGGTTTCTCAATAAATTAACTATGTAACACAATAAGAATATTTGAATTCGAACCAATAGTTCCTGATATTAGAGCGTTTACCCAAACAAACACCAGTTTTATAATATTAGTATAGACAATGTGTATCAATTATTTTAATTATAACTGTCCCTGTTAACATTACTTAAAGCTCCAAGAAACTTATAGATAAGCGCGATTTCGATAGTTCGAGTGATCATAAAATTGATTTTATTACTATCCGATATAACATTAAAATCACCTATGTAATATCATTTAATAGCTACACAAATTACAGATAAGCGAACACAGGTGAATTACATTTCTATAAAATTATAGTTCGATCTAAATTATTTTCATATTCCTGCTCTAATAGACAGTATACGGTGTTGAATTCCGCCGCCGAACTCTGGAGGCACGCCACGATTCGCTTCGGTACTAAAGCGAAGAAATGAAAATATTAAATTCATTTTCAATTCAATTTCATTTCTTAAAGTGGAAATTGAACTCACAACCTGTTGCGTTTACAGTCACACGCTTGTGCCACTGCACCACTAGCCTCTTTGACATTACAAGTGCATACATCGTGTACTCAGTTTTATTGCTTTTTGGCATAACAAGGTCTACTAAACGTCTGCACTTACAAACACTAGTTGTCACTCGCATCTTTATTTTGGTGGACTTTGAGACGTAAAATTGAAAATCCCGTGTTTACCATTCCCGTAGGAAAAAATCTCATTTAATATTCCAGTACACTCCTTACCTATAGCTACGGCCTACCTACATGCGAACTTTCAACTCCTCCTTCGTTTCTGCGTTGTCAATCAGTCAGTAGAGAAAATATATAAATTTTCTCTCATGAAAAAAAAAATAACTTAAAACCATCGTCATAAAGGTGTCAATTATATAATTTTGTACCAAAAAACATATATTTTAACCAGTATAATCTTATTTTGTTAACCATGTAATAGGAAATTGTGATCCGTTACTGACCTCTTTCCGGTTACATTTCTCACGTAAACAAGGCGTTGATGACATTTTAATATATATGTATTATATTAACGCACGATGACACCCTCATACAATTACTATGTTATTATGAAGTAAATCGGACGAAACGTTGGGAATATTCGGTTCAGTTGGTAGTAATTTGGCTAAATTCAATATAATTTTCGAATATGCAGGTGTTATTTTTTTTTGGATTTTTTTATTTTCTAAGACTAAATAAGATTTTTTTCGATTTTAAAGAGTTATTCCACACTTAGGAAAAAAATATTTCTTTAGAAAATGTATAAAAACTGAACGCATCCGGATTTGAACCCGCGCTTCTTGGACGGTTTCCAAGAGAGTTCAAATCTAAATAAGTAAGTTCCTATTTCCATGTCCATTCTATGTATGTTTCGTTCATACTTTCAGTTATTTCCGATTGACCACGGGGGCGAAGTCATACGTAAAAGCTTCACATTATATTCCTCACAAAGCAGTGTGGGCAGAGGGAAAGTTAGTTTTCACTAGCTTCTCAGGTTCCCTCTGTCCACCTCTGCTCATTCCGTTTCCCACTTTCCGCTGAATTTTTAAAACATTGCGTGTAAACTGGCAGCACTCAACGATGCGAATTTGCCTCTTTACCATAACTAGGAAACTAAAATATTAAATATTTCATTTCCTCGAGCGGAAATCGAACCCACAATCATCCCATTTACAGTAACACGCTTATGTACCCATACACATTTAGAAAAAATGATAAAACAAATAATAAATTATATTTAACTATTAATTTTAATCATAATTTAAACTCTAAAATAAAGTAAACAAAATGGCCGGATGTAGCGTTCCCATGACAATACTATCGGTCTATGGAAGCTGAGTCGTGCAACAGATGCGCTCGCGTATCGACGCCTACGTAAAAACGAGATGTTAATGTGGATATTCTCTCTAACTAATTCATAAACCTAATTATATATTAAAAAACATATCTTTGAATAGTTTTGTTTAATGTTATTAAATATGCTTCTAGTTCACAGCACGGCGTTTAGCTTCGACATTGAACATGCTTTGTCTATAAAAAATGGGTGGTAGGTTCTTTCTGCCATAGCAAGAAGCTAAAAATTATTGAACATATTATTATATAGGTATTCAGGGGAAGAACACTTTAAATAATACTGATGATTTTTTTTACCTTTAATGTATTATTTCGTTTAAAATCTAAATATATTGAAAGTTTCTTCTGATTTCTGTGTACGCTGTTTGAAGGCTTGTTGTCGCAAGTAATATATCTAGTGGTAGTGAATTTTCATAGAAAACCGGTGAAATTTTGAAGCTTAATTCAGGGCATTGAGAGGTGTGAAATGTTATTTTATTCAATTTATTCATGTTGTATATTTGAAGACTGATTTGATTTGCTTGAATTTTTTTATATATTTTTATAAAGGGTCATTGTGGCGAAGTGGCACTTGCACTTGGATTTTGTTTTATTTCTTTCTGAGTGAGTCTTTTCTTACTATGGTAATAAGGCAAAGTACGGTGTTATCTTTCGCCGCTTAATACGTAATGTCTCGAAAATTTGAAAAATTGAGAGTGTAGTGTCTTTACGCTAAGTACAAATTATACGTATCTTTTATATTTTTGTCAAAATTATATGTAGCAAGGCAGAGATAATAAGTTATCTCTGCCTTGCTACATATAATTTTGACAAAAATATAAAAGATACGTATTATTTGTACATAAATTTAAAATATAATTAACTCAATTTATAACATGTTTAAGAGTTCTTCCCATATTTGTAGTTAAAGTTATATTATTTATTTAGGACGCAGACAATATATAATAAATATACCAAAAGCTAACGATTTATGCCCTTAATTTTTAAATATAATTTCCGTAAATCCACACAACACTTTCCTCCGCCGTGAATCCGGATAGCGATCAATCTGAGCGCGTCTGCATGTGCCCTTGCCAACATTTTATTACGACTCGCATCCAACTTTCAAATATAGCCAACTTATTTTATTTAAATTCAGCAATTTATCATTATTTAGTCTTTTTTAATTATTAGTTTAGCTTTTTGAGGCCGTCGTGGCGCAGGGGCACAAGCGTGTAACTGTAACTGTGGGTTGATCCCCACTCGAGGGAATGAATTATTTTTCTTAATATTTTAATTTTTATCGCTCTGGTAACGAGGCCAAGCGCGGCGTTGATTTCGGTCACTCAACAGTCAATACCTAAAGAATTGGGTGAAAAATCGGCAACGGAAATGTATTAATGTGAACGGAGTATCTTAACACTAACTTCCTAGTAGTAGTAGTTCTGCGTACCCTGTTATGTGCGGAACACAGTGTGAGTGTGTGTGTGTGTGTGTGTGTGTGTTATATCTAAAAAATAAAGTGTGTTTCCGTAACTATAAATACGACGCGATGGCTTTAGATTCAAATTCTATCTCGGGCAATATTTATTGCTATTGAAGCTAACAGCTAACAGTGTGAAGCTAACATAATAATGTTAGCTGCACGCTGTAGCTGTAGGTAGGTAAGGTAAGGTAGGTAAAGAAAATCTAGTTTGCCCAATTTTCCAGATATTGCTTGTTCAGTGGCGTAAACCAACTTCGCGCTTAGTCTTGTCACCAGCGAAAATAAATTCTTCTCACGAATAAAAGAAAGGACGCAGATAAATCGATTTAGAGGCTGTGCGGCGCAGGAACGCAATTGTGCGACTATAAAGGCGATAGGCGTGGGTTCGATTCCAAGTCGGGAATCGAACCGACTACTACACCCTATGATGTATTTAATATTTTAATTTTCTCGTTCTTGTAACGCGGCAACCGCGGCGTTTTGTTTCGCCACACAAAGGCGAGAATTCAGCGGAGAGTGCGGACCGGAAGTGTCTTAATGAGAACAGAGACTTATACGATAGACAGTAAATGGATGACATACTTCTGGGTTCAATCTAAACACAAAGGATCGATGTAGATAAATTATTTCCATTTCTATTGCCCTAGTCGAAGCCTTGTTATATATCACGTATAGTATTTTTATTTCATAAAAAAATATAACCTAAATATCACGAAATTGTGAGTACCTAATCTTAACTAATATTAGCAATTTAGCAATTATGAAAATTAGTAATCATTCAGAAATTTATGCGTTAAGTTTAAATTTAAGAGTTACGGGTTTAATTTTGTTCAATTTATACTAATTAGGTGGGAACCTGTGGAAGCCTAGCTTTCGTTACGAGTCAAAGCACAACCTTGATTTCCAACACCCAACGCGCAATGTCTCAAAAATTTTATGAAGATTTATGAAGAAATGAAGTGTCCTAACACCGGGTTCTATCTACCTATCCTACTTCGCTGATAAAAACGTGAAGGCAACTATTCCAAATCCTAATTCCTAGGTTCTAGGTCACAATCACAATTCCCACATTCACAACTAAACAATGCCTAACGATAGGATTCATTGTAACTAAATATGCCTCTGATTACAAACCCGCAGCAACGTAATAAGCTCGTGATTTCAATTTATGATGATCCCGCACTTTGTACTGAGACATACTTGTACTTGGTAAATGTTAGCTTTGTTCGAGCTTCATAAATGCGATTTAAATTACAAACAGAGTGCTTGTATTGATACGCATTGACTTCAATGCAATAGCAGTGCAGGTAGGCAGAGGGAACATGGTAACATAGTGTTAAGACACTTCGTTACTATTAAGACATTTCCGTTTCACGCTGAATTCTCGAGGCATTGCGTATTGAGTGGCGGAAGTCAATGCCGCGCTTAGCTTTATTACTAGAGCAAAGAAACGAAAATAGCTCATTCCCCCGAGTGGGAATGGAACTCATTACCTAGGCGTTTGTATATATATAGTTATATGCTATTTAAATCATTTCAGCCTAAAGTGCAGTAGGTATGGTATTAAATTGACATGGCGGCCCTTGAAATGTTCAATCTATTATTCTATATTACATTTGCACAAACATCAATGTTTGAAAAGCAACAGTAGATTTATAATCATTAAATCGATATGATCAAGTCGCGCCAGCTGGTTGGGCCTACGTAGAACATCTTGCGCTTTTAGATTTAAGAGATTACTTACTGTTGTAAAAAATCTTTTTATAGCTTCACAATGTAGCAATGTATAGCAGGGGGCCAGAGGGAACCTAGTGTTAAGACATTTCGAGACCCTGGAACTAAACACCACGCATTGTCTTTTTATCAGAGCGTTTATTATATTGTTGATTAAATAATACAAAATAGGTTCAATATGTAGTAGTTTTTTTGTTGAATAAATTATTTATTTTTATGTCAAATATCAATTCTTGGCAGACAATGTTCGGTAGACATGGCCACTCACCACTTAAATGCCTCAAAAATCCGGCAAAAAATAATAAATCGTAGCTGGATTAATTATTATGCTCTAAAAAATCGTAAAGCATTTTTTTAGGGTTCTGTACCACAGAAATATACTGTATAACAGAAACCACAGAACCCTTATATGATCACTGCTGTCAGTCTGTCTGACAAGATAATTTATCTTAAGATCACGTGGGTGAGTCCCCAGAATCGAGTCTATCGGTCCTTTTCAGTACTGCACACGCATAATCATAACTATAATGTTCCTTCAAGGGATCTACAATTTCATACTAGTAAGTCCACACCTACTAGTGTGAGATTTGGCAAGAAGTGAGATCTAATAATAAAAACAAAGGAAAAAAAACGAAAACTGGAAATTTATAGGCTTATCATAGAAATAAAAATTACCTACAAACACGATATTGCTACGGAACCCCTTGACAGATGATACCGACTCTTGACTGGCTTTTTATGTATGTAAATTTCACATATACATATATCCAGGCTGATATATTCTTACTTTATATTAGAAACATAAACAATTTAATACCAATTCGCCATCAAAGTCAAGTCTAACCAACTTTATAAGAGTACACGCCTAATAATTTCACACAAACGTCAATTCGATACATTCCCGCCTGGCGCATACCATCTCGGTGAAACAAGACAATTAGTTCGTGATTGTTGAATGAGTGACTCAGAGCGGTCTCACGATTACGTAGTGGAGCACGGATTGATTTTGTTAATGTATTTTGTTGTAGGATTCTTTATGTATATTAGTAATAATATTTATGTTATATTTATAAAGATTTTTTTTTTATTTAATAAGCCAATAATAATTACTTTTTCAGAGTAATGTAACATATTATTAACAAATTAAAGTGTCACTACACATTTAAAGTCTTTTCTAAGTATGTAATAGCGAAGACGGACGACGAACGACGGAAAAACTTGTAGGCACAACTTGGAAACCGTCCTTTCCGTCCGAAATTTCCTGTCATAAGTTTCGCCTAATTGGTTTAAATCCTGATGCGGAAGAAACTATATTTATTTCCAATATGTGGAATAAAATAAATAAGTTGTACAAATGTATAAGTTTTCTCGTTGAATTTTTAATTTAATTTAATTAATTTCTTTGCTCTAGTAATAATTTAGTACATTATACAGTGATATTTGATAGTTGTTTATTTGGCCGACTAAAAATTACAAAAAAACAAGTGTCCAACCAGTCCAGTTGTTCTCTACATTACGCTTGGTTTCGAAAAGTTGTGTGTTAAGTGGTGTCTCTCTGTATATACTGTTTGTACACTTCTAGAATAAATATCTATCACCATTTGAGTGTTTGTAAATTTAATCACGATAAATGTAGTGATTTTTTTGTATCTCTTTCTTCAGTTTTGGAGCTTTTGAACATTAATAGATTCAAAATCAATTAGCACTTCGCTTAATTTAAGGAAATACATACATTTATACATATAAAAAAATATCACTGATTGTTGCCTGTGTATGCAGTTATTGTGTTTTCGTCTGTGCACACGTACATGTATTATGCATTGCTAATCATAGAAACGGATTAATCGATTTATATTCGGTTTGTACTATTGTATTTTGGTAAATGTTAATATAATTTAAAGTATATTGTTACATTAAATTGCTATAAAATAATAAATCAGACAATTAGAAAGAACGCGAAATTGATCTAGTTTAGCAAATAAATGTTATTTCAAGTGAAGTTAGTTGCAATATAGTAAGTAGGTAGGCTTAGTATTGAAACAAGAACAAACGGGATTTTCCATTTTACTTTTTAATGTCGACACATATAAAACTGCAGGCGACGACTAGTATATTATATCTTCCGTTAGTAGTTGAGTAAACTGTCAGAAAATGCACAGCCAGCACAGAAAGCACCAAAACTTTTTTATTTCTACGAAAATAGAGAAAAACAATATTTTTAATTTTAAGAATGTGAATATATCTATAAGTCAGATTCAAACCAACACCACCAATTATAGTTATGATAGGCACAATTGGGCTATGATGATGTCATAAATTGATAATAAAATTAAGTTCAGATCTATTTTTCTTAACAATATATAGTGAAATTAAGTTTTACAATTCATAAAACACGTCAAGGTCACTCCCACTCGCAAAAACCGTAGAACAGTACCAGAGCGTACTTTGAAAATAAAGTTAAAAGGTGATCGTCCATCAAAATATTTATAACTACAACTATGCTGTACTTTACTGAAGCTTGTATACATCCCAGTAGGTCTGTGACGGCACCTTTTTCAAGATCTGCTTTCATTACGTCAACGCTTAGTGTCCGGGATCCATATTTGGCTGTTTCTGTGCCCAGATGGTCGAACACCCTGCACACCTTGATGGATGGGGAAACACCGTCTTGTCCGTCGAATAGTGCGATGATATTGATTTTAGTTCGAACTAACCGACATTCTCAGTTCCCTAACTTGATGGTCGTAGTCCAATTTCCTCATGGTGATCTTGCTGGTGCAGCCCTTGGTAAAGACAGCTAGACCAGGTGATATATAAATGGATTTCTTCGGTCCTACGACACAGAAGCTGAAACCCAGTTGCCCCTCTCTTTCATCCATAAACAAGGCCACGGGTCTTAGTTTCAAACCCGGAGAACTGATATGTCCATTACACAGAAAGCGCTGGATTATTGTTAGTTGATCAGTTGATTGTCCAGTTGTAAGATTTTGGATGTGTGTAGCGTGGGTGCTTGACTTGAATGGTAATAGAATTTATTAAAAAAATCATGAGAAGAATTCTTAATACATTTACTCTTTTTGAACCTAGTCAAAATTTACTAGATCACCGGAAGTCTTTTTTGCGTGGACTAAATAAACATGAAAAATCTATCTTATTTCGAAATCAAAAGTTCTGAGGTACCAAACATAAAAACATACAGTTTAATTGATAACATCTCCCTTTAACAGAATTCAGTTAAAAATATGGAAAGGAGATAATAATTTGACTTCTTATAAGGTGTTTTTAGTCAACATAGCAAAATTTGAATGGAACCGTTGGAAAAAGTAAAATACACCAAGCATTACATTATTTTATCTAATCACAAATTTACATAAAATATAGCATAACCTAATCAAAGGATAACATACCTAAGCATCGTTTATAGCATTGGAAAGTAATTACTGGCTGTAAAGCCTACACTTGATGAGTTCACACCCACGCGATAGAGCATGGTGAGTATCTCTTGAGTATAATAAGTTGAGACAGGAGATTCGTGGCCCAAGCGATATTGTTTTGACATTTGTTGTTTTGACCTTATAAAATAATGGGGCAACTTGAGATAAATGGATGAAAGACAACAAATTTACTCTTTTAAGTGTGTTATGCGAGTTCTTTCAGTATTGAGAACATTATTAATGCATTGTACAAAGAATAAGTCTAAGAAACGATTTCAACGCAAGCACAGCTTGTGAAATAGAAAAATAAACTAACTCAATTAATATTTAAAAAAAATAGCCCTTTTTAATCAATAAACATTTTTTTAATACTAGTTTTAAATGAATGATTGTTAAGAATATAAACTCGACAGTGTTATGAGTGCGTTCCACATTCGGAGCAATATAATATATTCATTTTCCCTCTCTGGGCCAGACAACGCGCAATGTTGAGTTCCCACAAGAAGAAAATTGGGTGAAAAGTGGAGAAAGCAAAGAATAGAGAAAGATAATAGATTTTTTCTGTACTATTTGCACATATATACGAGCGTGCTGTCCACCAAAAGTACCGGTGGCGCATTCAGATAATTTGTACTGAATACCAGGAAACTTTTATCCATTTTAAAATATGCTCAATATGTTATGTAAGTATGAAATCAAAGTTGAGACCATTAATGCCGCAGGGGTGCAAACATGTAACTGACACCGTGACAGGTTGTGGGTTCGATTTCCACTTAATAAAAATAATTATTAATTATGTTCCTTTTCCTCGCTCTGGTAACGGATTTACTTTAACAGAACAGCATTATTTGTAAATTCACTTTAACTTTACTATTAATAACACAACAATAAAAATAAATAAAACAATATAACAATAACTAACATATAATAAATTTCAAGCCCACCATCTTAAGTAATACTCTACGTCTCTACAATTCATATCGACTCCACATTTCTCATATAAAACGTTGACCCCCACGTAATATAGGGTCACACATCATCACAGAACATCTACAATGGACCATCTAGTACAGTACTAATAACAGTATGCAATTAACGGCACTGACCTGCGCTTTGACGCTTGCAAAATTTACACCGTAATAAATTGTGAAATTGAAATTATTTCACAAGGTACAAATATATTATTATAATGTTTTAGATATTAATAATATATAGTTAGATACTTCGATTTGCTAGTCGTGGCGCAGGGGCAGAAGCGACTGTAAACGCGACAGGATGTGGGTTTGATTTCCACACGGGGAAATAAAATATTGAACATTTAAATTTCGTCGCTCTGACAGCAAGGCAAATGGCGGTGTTAAACTCTGTCACTCAACACGCAATGATTTTAAAAGCCACTTTCGCCAAAATGGAGCCTCTTAATAGGAACGGTTTGTCTTAATTATAGGGTCTCAGGTTCCCTCTATGTACAGGATACAATGTTTATAGAATTGGTGAGAAAAATATACGTAAATATTTGTCAAATTCACTATTATAATTTACCAGTGGCAAAACTCAACGACGTTTATATAAACGTCGTTGAGTTTTGCCACTCAATACAGAAGAGAGTGTCTGGAGAGCGGAGAGTCTTAGCATTGAATCGACTCTGCTTAACCTTCTATAAAGATTGGTTTAGCGGGGTACTGCGGGATACTGTGTAAATCTAAAAAAAATACATTTATCAGTTTTGTGCCTGGAACCTTTTTTTTATTTTTAATACACCTTGGTGATAGCAGAGTGTGAACCCACGACTTCTTTTACCACAAGAATTCAACAAAACGTAAATTCCTCATACACCTGGAACTATATATTCACTGCAAGTGTTACAGAGATACCATCAAATATCACCAGAGGTACAATTTTTATACTAAAAACGTGACTTCGGTATTTGTTTTATGTAAATTAGCGATTTGTTCACTGGGCTCTTGCCCACTTATTCTTTATTTTGGTATAGGTGGCTTATGGTTTACATGGTTTTGGCATATGGTAGAGGAATTAGGACTCTACTTGAATTAAAATAAGGCTTTAAATGCTTAAGGCTATTGAATGCTCTGTTGCAATTCATTGTATAGAGTTGTATTTAGTATGGTATTATTAATTATAGTATATTTTGTAATTTAAGGATTGATGAATTTAAGAATGTTCGTTAAAAAATATACTTCATTGAAATCATAAAGAATTATGTCGATATAACCTTACGAAATTAAGCACATATACTAGAAAATCCAAATATTGATAAATTGTTATACTCAAATATGAGTAATAATATATTTTTTAAGATAATTAATTAAAATAATTATAATAAATTCGACAAAAAGGTAAAGGTGGTAGTACCATCTCTGTATCAGCATACCAGAATATCTCACCAAAGAGAAGACAATACGCACGAACGGTACGAAATATGAAGGCAATTGTTTCATATTCATGCTATAATATGTTAATCACAAATTAATTCTACTTCAATTAAACGATATTTTCTTTATATTGTGATTGTATAAAGAGTGCTATTCAGGCCAGTCTTGGTGGATTGGCACAAGCATGCGACTTTAAACGCAACAGATTGTGGGTTCGATTACCGTTTCATTTTACTCGCTTTAGTAATGACGCAAAACACAGCGTTGAGTTGAGCACAACGCCTCCAGAATTCGACGGAAAGTAGTTCACAGAAATGTCTTAATGAGAACGGAGCGATTCTACACACAAGGTCTTGACGATTCATGATAGTCAGAGAAACTGGCTACCCTAATATATCGTGAAGATAGAAAAAATAGTAAAACGCTTAAAATAGGGTAGGCAGAGGCAGAGGGCAGGGTAGGCAGAGGAAACCTAGTGTTAAGACACTCCGTTCCCCACTTTCTTCCGAATTCTGGAGGCATTGCGTGTTGAATGGCACAACTCAACGCCGCGCTTAACCTCGACACCAGAGCGAAGAAATGGAAATATATATTTAAGTAAATATTTCATCTCCTCGAGTGGGGATCGAACCCACAACCAGTCGGTTTTACAGTCACACCTCGTACCGCTGCGCCACGACTGGCCTCACTATACTAACTATAATAACATTAAAAAATAAATGTATCCAAAGAAAATAAATTCAAAAGGGCAGACCACCCTGCTTAGCAACATCAGTATGGAAGGCATACAAATTCCACATACAAAATTATTAATTTTAATACTATCTATTACAAGAGGTGACTGTAAAAATGGCAATGTCATTTATTTTTACGAGTGTTGACATTAAAGTTAATATTTAAATAATAAACCGTATATTACACAAAATAACGATTTAACTAAATATTAACTATAGTAGTGAGAATAATAATTACTTTTTATGGAACCTAAAATAACTTATTTGACCACTAAGGTTGCACGTGTTTATAATAAAATATTTCATAATATTTTAACGTTCTCTTACTTCAAATATATATTTGTTGCTAATTGCTATAGTTGATTTGTAGAATATATATTTGAAATATTTTTTTTTCTTTTGTCCAATATCCAATAATACTATCCTACTTTCTATCTAATATATTCTAAAAAAAATGTACATTACAATAAATCAACACGCAATACCTCCAGAATTAGACCAAAAGTGGGAAACGGAGGTGTCTTAATGAAAATGAGATGTCTCTTAAGAGTAGGTTCCTAAGTCCTCCCTGCTTAACCTTCTATGTGCGAGATACAACGTGAAGCTAAAAAAATACAATAAAATAAAAAAAACTATCGCACCCAGGACTATAAAATACGTATATGTAACTGCAATAATAACAGGATGTCTGTTTCCAAAAGGTTGTTTGTTAAAGAAATAAAAGAAAATTGACTTTAAAAACTCGCCCGTAGCGAAAGTCCGTTTAAATATTTGACTGTTCGACATACAATTATTATTATATGCCAAGCTTCGGTTAAATTTAACTGTGGGAATCTTAACTTCAACGCGTAAGGTTTATTTTCTTACATAGAAACATAAAATTTTGGGATATTGGCGCCAAGTCTTGAATAACTGTAACAACGGTTTGACGAAATTTAACTGATTGCTTAATTATTATTGTTTACGTAAATGTATATAATTTGTAAAGTTTTGACATGTGAGGAATTGACAGGTTGATGAGAAGTACATGCCACGATACGTGCACAAGTACTTACAAAACTTTAACTGGACTCTCGTTAACCTGAAAATATTTAATGTTGAGACTTTAAATAAGTATGAACACATTTTGGAATGATCTTTCTCCTAAGGAGATCTCTTTGTGTTTATTGTATATAAATTTATAATTGTAAATTTGTTAATAATATTAACAATATCGTGAGTTACAGTGGTCAGTTCGATTGAATAAAAAAAATGTTTATTTCAAACGAATGTTCCACTCGCGGTTTCCCCCGCGCAGTCTTTATGAAAATGGCATAATT
>JAATLQ010035268.1:0-27885 GCA_013421005.1 Heliconius erato x Heliconius himera
GGTGAAATTTTCAAGTAAATCGGTTCAGTAGTTTCAGAGAAAAATGCGGACAACAATATGTCGACAGACAGACAGACAGACAGACAGACAGACAGACAGACAGACAGACAGACAGACAAGAAATTAAAAAAAAATCTTTTTGCTTTCTATTAGTCTTTTTAAGTGTCCCTCTATCCATTTCAGTCAAAATTACTAAATGTACAGACTAAATATTTTTACTGTCTTATTATATATAGAGATTATAACCACAATATACGATGATTACATATCGAAAAATGATATATTACATAATACGTTTTAAATCTCTTTAAAAAAAATACGACTCTAAAATACTTAATCTTAATAAAACTGTTATAAATTCATTATTTGATAATAAAGTACAGCCTCGTCTCATCTACTAGCATAAAATGTAATAAATAAAATGGCCGATCGTAAAATTCTCCAGGAAACATGGCTAAAGCAAAGTTCTTGACATTTTTATCGTCAGCCATATCACGTAGCGACTCCGCCACCGTATACTATAAACAAAACGAAAATTTAAGAGATATAAAGTTGATTTCAATAATTGAAGTGGGGTTTTAGGAAGACTACACGGTGTGCGACAGTTTTGTCTTGGTATTTATTTTTTCAGCTTCACGTTGTATGCATTCCGCATGTAGGTGTAGTAGGCAGTGGGAGGTTAGTGTTAAAACACTTCACTCTCCATTTTACACCCGGTACCAATGCGAAGAAATGAAAATATTAAATATTTCTTTTGCTCGAGTGGGATTTTTTTCTTTTCGTTTACAGTCACACTTGTGCCATGCGCTACGACTGGCCTTTGGTTTTTTTGATAAATAAGAAAATAGTTACTATACTACATTACTCCTTAACTGTTTCTTTACATCGCAGTGACAACTAATATATTATAACTTAGTTATAAGAGATTTTTAAAGGGAGGTTTTTTTTTTCTTTTCGATTCGCACGCTGTAATAATACAATAATAAAATAAGGCTCTTTGAAGGACATTAATACATTTTTTTTTAATTTTATACTCGTATATTTAACCACAGTATATTTGAATTTATACATGATTGATTCTTAATTAAAATTTTGCTGAATTTAAAACTGGGCCTCTTAGAAACCGTCCAAGCGTTCACACCACTAAACCATACGTCTCATCAAGCTACGTAGAAATTCTTATACGCTTGTACAATTTACTTATATCGTTACTATCTCTATAGGTAGATTTCTATAAATTTCCGATACCCAAAGATAATTATCAATTGCAAAGAGATAATGCTATTTTTTAAATATTTTTTAACAAATGTTACTGCTACGACTTTCAAGTGATTTTCTTACAAAAAACTATATAAGTATATATTTGTAGTCATTTTTTGTATTTCTCTCTGAACGTCTAAAATGTATTTTTTTTTGTTTTGTAAATAAAGTATTAAATAAATAAAAAATGCTACTGTTACACACATAGTAAAATAAACTTCAAAAATGTCTTTAATTTGTAATCAGACTTCGCTATAAACTTTTCTCATTTCTAAATATTTTTTCGCTGGTATACTGTAGGTTACTAAGAGATAATAAGTTTCTGTAAAATATTAATATGATTCTTTTTTTTATAGTATTCGGATGTATTCTGCATGTAGCGGAGTAGGTTTCTTACTTCCAAGTCAAGTAGGCTGGTTCCCTCTGCCTACCACGGCGTACGGTATATAGCGTGAAACTATAAAAAGAAAACATACAGTACTTCTAATCTGTATAATAGAAAACTTATTGGTCAATTTGATTTAATGTAAGTAAAGTATGTTTTCTCATAAATTTTTAAATTAATTACGGCGTTGAGCTCCGCCACAAAACATGCAATGACTTAAGAATTGGACGGAAAGTGGGAAACGTGTCTTAATGAGACCGGAGTGTCTTAACCCTAGGTTCCCAGGTTCCCTCTACCTGCAGTGGTTTGTGCGCGATATAACGTGAAACTATTACTATACGGGAATCTAATTATTATATAGCCAAGACATATTCAAATACTAAACATTAATACTAAATATAGGGAAAAAAATCTCTTTCCAAGGCAAGTATGTAGAGTGCCGATAAGCGGATTGGTAAATGTATAAAACCTTTGAATGATTTCTATAGAGTCGTTTTACTTTATGTTTCTTAAGAGAAAATTTTCTTTTTATGATACTAAATTATATTCATTTTATTATTCATTAACTTTATTATGAATAAGTAGGACGTTTATATATATATATATATATATATATATATATATATATATATATATATATATATGTAGATATCAATGTGGTACAATAACGTGTCTATATTTATACTGTTTGCTTGCTAAGTTGCTTGTTGAAAGGGTCTATCTAGCGCTCTCGTATGTACACATTATGATTTTTTTTTTATTTCGATTTTTTTGTAACTTCTAGCATAGATAGCTTACTAAAATTAAATTAAATCAGCTTCACGCTGTATCCCGCAGCAGGGTAGGCAGAGGGAACCTAGTGTTAAGATACTCCTTTCCCCAATAATATATATAATAATATATACATAATATATATAATTTTCTAAATTTAAATTTATTTAGAGGCCGGTCGTGGCGCAGCGGCACGAGGTGTGACTGCAAAACCGACTGGTTGTGGGTTCGATTCCCACTCGAGGAGATGAAATATTTACATAAATTTATATTTCCATTTCTTCGCTCTGGTGTCGAGGTTAAGCGCGGCGTTGAGTTCTGCCCCTCAACACGCAATGCCTCCAGAATTCGGCAGAAAGTGGGGAACGGAGTGTCTTAACACTAGGTTCCCTCTGCCTACCCTGCTGTGTGCGGGATACAGCGTGAAGCTATAAAAAAAAATATATATAATTTTGTTAGGATATAATAAAATAGCACCCTCCAAATTTTTTTTTACATATAGCGTGAACAGAAAACTACTATACTGATAAACGTATGTAATTTAGATTTTAAACTGAACTTGCAAGTTCCGCTTGGTCAAAGCTAACATAATGCATCGTTGTGAACTAAATGGAAAAAGTTTTGATATTTGAACTTTACTATAGAGCGTGCTATTTATTAGAAATATTTTTAATCAATATTTCCTTGGACTTTATTGTTCAAGAAATAATAGAATTTTTAATAAAAAGTTATAACAACAATATACTCGTAGCTCAGAAATCAGCTTCATGTTGTAACACAGCAGGATAGGCAGAGGAAACCTAGTTTTAGCACTCTCTGTTCCCCACTTTCCGCCGAATTTTCGATGTATTGCGTATTGAATGGCGGATCTCAACGCCGGGATGAAGAGAAAATGAAAATATATTTGATTTTCTCGAATGGAAGCAAACCCACACCTTGTCGCGTCTACGCACGCTTGTCTCCTAGCCTCTAGCCTAGCCTCTAAAATTACTTCAAGCCGTATCTGATATAATTATATTATACATTTGATAATTTAAACTAATCATAAGATAACATAAATTAAACCAATAACCTAAATTTCAGTTTAAAATCTTATTAGATAGGAGTTTAGAGTAACAATTAAAATTTGTCAGTCACGTAACAGTCGCGAACAGATGGTAACCGCATAACATTCGGACGTGTGCTGCGTGTGTAATGGGTGTTATATTGTGATGTTATATTAATAGTTAAAATTTAGATGTTTTATTTTATTATTCTTTCTCCCTCTTCCCTGTCAGCTTCACACTGTATCCCATATGTGGCTGGGTAGGCATAGAGAAACTAGAGCTAAGACACTTCGTTTCCCACTTTCCGTCATTGCGTCAACAGCACATAGTACGCAAAAAATATTTTAATAAATTACACTTATATGGAGGATGGGAGGCCCAAGGAGGCTTTAGACCTGCGAGAGAGTATATGGATCAGATCTTTTCCCTCTGCATGATCACGAAAAAAATTTTTGCCGTTAACCAAAAAGTTTTCTGTACTTTTATGGATTTGGAATATGCATTTGACATAGTTGTGAAAGGGAAATTATGGGAGTACTCTGGTACAATGTACTCTACTCTGGTACAATGTGAGCGGACGCTTGCTGCAAGCTGAAAAGTCTCTTTACAGGGATCACTTAGCCTGCGCGCGGGTAGTAGCTGGTATGTCGCCTTGGTTTGAGATCCAATCGGGTGTTAAACAAGGAGACGTAGGCGTTCGAGTTTGTAGTGAATATTTAGAGTGTCTTGTAAAAGACGGTGATCACTCCCGGTATTGAACCTTGTAACTATGGAGACATCCCTAAATATTCTTCTTTTGTCTGCTATAATGTAATCTATCTCACTTCGTGTCACAGCATCAGGGCTTTGCCACGTCCACCTCCGTTTTGGACGTTTTTTAAAGAAAGAGTTCATTACAAACAGCCCCTCTTTCTCCAGGAAGTTGATGAGCATTTCATCTGTGATTCCTGCTTCCAAATCCATATGGTCCTACTATCGATTCTCTATAAGGTTGTACTCCCACTTTGGCGTTGAAGTCCCCTATGACGACGTTAAAATGGGCCTTTTGAGTGGTATGTAAGGCCTTTGTAATATCTCCATACATTTCTTCCACTTCATTATCTGAGTGTGCTGAAGTCGGCGCATACACTTGAATTACTTTGAGATTATATCTTATTACTTTGAGATTATATCTAGAAAATAAGTAGTTGCGTAAAATGCGTAAATGCGGCGTTGAGTTCTGCCACTCAACACGCAATGCCTCCAGAATTCGGCAGAAAGTGGGGAACGGAATGTCTTAACACTAGGTTCCCTCTGCCTACCCTGCGTAAAATAAAACGAGATATATCGCTTTTTCGTTCGGGTATTTTTTTTTGAGAGTCAAAAATGTGGCAGATCGGCAAAGTTTAGTAGTATTTTTATAGTAGTCGGTGTTTACGTTCTACGGTATCTATTCGTAACTGCGTCAAACGTACAATATAGATAAAAATCGTGAAATGAAAAAAAAAATCCAACGTTGAACTGTTCATGAATCTGAATTTTTTTTTAAGGTATAGGCTTAAAATATTTTACCCTATATGCTTTACTAAAAGGAGCACAGACTCTTCCACCCTGTATGGATTGCTACGATCACATTTTCCTATTCTAAACATAATTAATTTGTATTACATTTTAACATAGAAATGTTTAAGTGTAAGTTATTAAATTTAACTTGTAGTTAGTAGTAGCTATCGCGTGAGCGTTACATTGAGGGGCCAAATGTTGGCAATTTACATTATCTTTTAGGATACTAGGGCGAATACGTTTTAGTGGCGCGTGGAGGGTGACATTAATATCGTATAATAGGACATGCTATCAAATTTAACTGAACTACGCTTTGTTTCACTTACCTTGTTTTATGTTTAGTTGGATATCTAAATAAATTTTAGGTTGTATGAAATAATGATATTTATCTATTTTTATTTATTTATCCATTACTTTTAGTAGTAGAATCAACGAAAAATGTAGATCGGAAATGTGTTAATGGGAACGGAATATCTTCTTTCCCTGGTTCCTTCTAGCTACCCAGCTGTGTGCGAAATACAGCGTGAAGCTTACGATATAGATATGTAAACATATTTATTACCAGGTACTTCGTCTTCCGTCCAATCTCCATTTTGCACGTTCTTCAGTATCCTCGGTGGTTAGTCCATTGGCTCTCTCGTGTTCTGCATCATAAAATCCAGACATCGCTTCCTAGGGCGTCCAGGGGTCACACAACTCTAGGGACAAATATAGCAACGTAGCCATACCATTTCAAAGATTTTCTTAGCTAGCTGAGCTTATCCGCTACATCACGAACTCCTAGACTACTCCGAATGAATCTGTTACACATCCACCTTAGCATCTTCATTTCCGTGATGTGAAGATCCTTAGTGAACTAAGATAGTACTGGATGCGCATGCAAAGAACCGGTCTGAGAATAGTCTTGTATATTAGCTCCCTGAGCTTGGGCGGTATTTTGCGATCGCGGACCACACCAGTGGTCTCTTGCCATTTGGCCCAGGTAGGCTTATTCGGGGTTGGACATAGTAATTGATGGTTCTGGGATCGTGCATATCGGAACTTTTCCTACTTAACAGTTTATTCAGGACCCATTTGGATAGTGCTCAAGTCAGTGCAAGCAAGTTCTCAAGCGTCTCCTTCCAGAATTTCATTTTATGCTCCAGCGGAAGTCTATTCTCGTAGTACAATAATATATCTATCATCAATCATAGATAAATCGATATTTACATATATGATACTGAAACTAACTATTACTTTACTTAAGATTGGTGTATGACAGGGATCTAACTGCAGGTGGGTTATATGAAAAAGATTAAAGATTAAAAGATTAATTAGATTAAGATCAAGATGTTGATATAAATAATATATAACTCACAGACTTTATTAATAAAATAAATATTACTAACACAATAATATATTCTCAATTTATACAAACAGTTCCTGAGACTAGCGCGATCAAGCAAACAAACTCAAAACTATACATATATAAAAAAGTATCACGATTTTATTTCCTAATTCATATTATATTTAAAAAGAGTTCTCAAGAAAAATACACATTCTAATATTAATACTAAAAGAAGCGAGTAAATATGTCTGGCTCGGAACTCAATAACGTGAGTGCACACGACGACCATCAGTTTGTGACTGTGAGTGACGCGTACGTGACCTGATTTTCATATGCTCCAGCAGTTTAAGAAAGTCTAGCTCTATGTAAGAATATCTGGGGAAATGTTTGTTTTTTCTCGTAAAAAAAAAGAAAATAGCTTCACGCTGTATCCTGCATATGGAAAGGTGGGCAGAGGGAATGTAGTGTTGAAACATTCCATCCACCACTCTCCGTCCAATTTTCGAGACATTACGTGTAGATTAGCGGTACTCAGCGTTGTGCTTTGTCTTCTTACAAGAGAGAGGAAATGAAAACATTACATTCCCCGTACGGGAATCGAACCCGCAACCATCATATTTACAGTTAGACGCTGTGCCGCTGCTCCATGACGGCTTTAATGGTCTTTTTTCAGTGACAAATATGGAGATGATGAATTTTATTTATTGTTTGCATAGAGGGGTTCAAACCAAATAAGACGGGAGTGTATTAAAATCTTATATTAAAAAATTTCTTTCTTATTAACGTCATCTTATTTTCTTTATTTATTTATATAAATCTATATTGTCTTGTATGAAATTTCTATTATAGCATTAAAATTGTAAATAAATATAGGTATAATAGGTACATATATATAGATATAGAATAGCCAAAGGAACTAAGGGAAAGAAAGTATTAAGACATATAATTCCTTTCTTTCCGCTCAATTTTCAATTGATGAATTATTTTCGTAGACATTGCTTGTTGTTTGGTGGAACTAAACGCCGCGCTCTCTGTTATTAAAACTTATAATAGCAACATAATCAGCAATTTTACTAAAACATAAATACTCATAATTTATAAGAATATCTAAACAGCCATCCATCCGAGTAAACAAATAAATTACTTCCTATAAGACCAGTCCCGTCGTGGAGTCGTTGAGGCCAGTCGTGGCGCAGCGGTACGAGGTGTGACTGCAAAACCGACTGGATGTGTGTTCGATCCCCACTTGAGGAGATGAAATATTTACTTAAATTTATATTTCCATTTCTTCGCTCTGGTGTCGAGGTTAAGCGCGGCGTTGAGTTCTGCCACTCATCACGCAATGCTTCCAGAATTCGGCAGAAAGTGGGGAACGGAGTGACTTAACATTAGGTTCCCTCTGCCTACCCTGCTATGTGCGGGATACAGCGTGAAGCTGATTTAATTTTATTTACTTCTCTTTGATTTACTTCCTATAAGAAAAAAGTAAACACAACCAAGCTAAACGTTCATCAAATTTAAAAAAAAACTTGATTTTTAAAAAGAACAATCTCAAAGTTCTTTAACAAATTAAGTAATCCCATTAAAAACGAATGGTGGGTTGGTTAAAACAATTAGAACGGCAAGATCAATCCAATTTGTACGGGAAATTTTATTAAGTAGAATTTACAAAGGGTTCCTTTAGGGTATTTATTCGTGCCACGTACGAAACCGACACAAATCTAAAGCGGCGTTTTAGATTAAAATTCGGTATGCGGGGCATTGTTCATTGTCTATACAAATATTCTTCTAATTATGTTCTGTTCTTGCTGCTTTTAATAGTTTAAGTGATAAACCGATAGCTATATATTTATAGATAGAAAAGCAGAGCAGCAGCAGGGTAGGCAGAGGGAACTTAGTGTTAACACACTCCGTTCCCCACTTTCTGCTGAATTCTGGAGGAATTGCGTGTTGAGTGTCAGCACTCAACGCCGCGTTCGCCTCGATACTAGAGCGAAGAAATGGAAATATAAATTTAAGTAAATATTTCATCTCCCCGAGTGGGGATCGAACCCACAACCAGTCGGTTTTACAGTCACACCTCGTGCCGCTGCACCAGAACTGGCCTCATATTTATAGATATTTTTTAATAACCCTGATTATTAAACTCCGCCATTTAAAACGCAATATCTCAAATCCAGGTGGAATGGGGATAAGAGAGTGTCTTGACACTATGTTCTATCAGCTCATCCTGTTGTATATGAGAGATAAAGAGTGAAACTTTTCACTTATTCTATAAGGAATTATTACAACAGTATGAATCAGTTTAATCATAGATATTACTATGCTATATAAGTAGCAACAATCAAAAAAGGACTGTTTGAAGTCATTCTATTTATTACATAAAAGGTAAATATATATATTTTAACTTCACGCTATCCCGTATCACGTATCCCGAAGACAGCAGAGTAGATAGAGGGAACTAAGCATTAAGATGCTCCGTTCACCATTTTCCGCCGAGTTTTGGAGAAATTGTGTGTTGAGCGGCAGAAGTCAACGCCGCGCTTTGCCTCGACACCGACAGCGAAGAAAATGGAAATATAAATTTAAATAAATATTTAATTTAAGGCCAGTCGTGGCGCAGGGGCGCGAGGTGTGACTGTGGAATCGAATGGTTGTGGGTTCGACCGGTTCCCTACTCAAGGAGATGAAAATTAACTTAAATTTATATTTCCATTTCTTCGCTCTGGTCTCGAGGCAAAGCGCGGCGTTGAGTTCTGCCACTTAACATATCTCCAAAATTCGGCAGAAAGTGAGGAAAGGAGTGTTTTAACACTAGGTTCCCTGCTGTGTGCGGGATACAGCTTGAAGCTGATTTACTTGATTTATTTATTTATTTAATTTCCACGTTGCGTTTTCAGTTACACTTTTACAGCAAATATTTGGTCGAATTATAGTTATTCCGTTAGAAAATGTTTAAATGAATGCATCTTTATAGATACATTCATATGTAATAGAGATAAAACTGCAGATGTCAAAATAGAATTAATATTAATTGTTATAAGGGGAATTTTAATTTAATACAATTTTATATCATATTTTGCTTATTTAATCAGATTTAAATAAAATTCTTTGTAAAGTAAGAGTTAAGTATTTATTTATAGATTATTTATTAATTAGAATTTTAGCAATGTACATGATTTTTATTTAGCTCCATACATATCTAGTGTAGGCAGAGGGAACCTAGGAATTTAGTGTTAAGACACTCCGTTCCCATTAAGACATTTCAGTTCTCTATTTTCTGACAAAATTCCATTATATATTCAGTGGGGGAACTGAACGCTGTGCCTTTTCTCGATATCAAACCAATCAAACCTTGGATGTGGCTGTATTATGGCCACGGTTGTTTGTTATACAATAATTATTGGTATAAGATAACTTTATTAATCATCGGTCTGTGATACGAAAAGTAAGACACAAGCCAATACAAGATATATCGAAATTTCTGGTAAAAGTTAAATCAATACAGGTATTACCTAACATTTTTAGAGAGTTTCAATACAATAGCAAATTGAACTCGCTGAGCATGAAGTCAGACAATCAGCGGTTTTGTAAGACATCAACGTTAAAGTCTCCAACTACCGTAACTCGTGTAATAAGATCAGGATCCTAATCGGGTATAATTTTAGCGATATTCTTGAAATTCTATTTTATTATCGACCGTAATATAAAGACTTTAATTTCTGCTAACGTTGTGCCCGAAATTTGAAGATGCATTGGTTTTTACGCTTACTATAAATATTTATAGTACTACTATAAATATTTATAGGTATATACCTATGTACATATCACCAGCTTTTAATTTTCAAATGAATTTCCTACAATATCCGATTTCTATGTCAATTATTTCATGCGATATATGGCGACTCTACCGACTTTGCGACATGATGATGATGATACCGCTGCGCATGAGATAAAAATAAATAAATCAGCTTCACGCTGTATCCCGCACACAGCAGAGTAGGCAGAGGGAACATAGCGTTAAGACACTCCGTTCCCCACTTTCTGCCGAATTCTGAAGGCATTGCGTGTTGAGTGGCAGAATTCAACGCCGCGCTTAGCCTCGATACCAGAGCGAATAAATGGAAATATAAATTTAAGTAAATATTTCATCTCATCGAGTGGGAATCGAACCTACAACCAGTCAATTTTACAGTCATTTACAGTCACACTTCGTGCCGCTGCGCCACAACTGGCCTCATGGCTGCTGATGATATAGATGCAATTTGTCTGTTCTTAGCGGTTTTACAATATGATCTCAAACTTTAGCCAGGCACATTCATTGGTATGGAATTATCCATTTAACTTTCTGTGATTGCTAAATACGCAGATCAGTCGACGATTGTACCGGTAAATATGATTTTTTGAGTGAGCACCAAGCTTTGTGCATTAATAGCGGCAATAGGTATAATACAATGCTGATCAGGATTTTTTTTTACTTTGATGACTCGCGTCGACAACGAATGTTGGACCTATCTCTGATACTCATCTCGTATCTCTCTAACTGTAGGAGACGCTTTACCAAATCTGTAACAAAACCTGAAATTTTCGAGCTTGAACCATATTAAGGTCATCTATCTGCACAGTATAAAGATCCCTACTGGCTCTTCAGGGAAAGTATTTTTAAGCAGCAGTAAGTGTTATAGATGAGACCAGTCGTGGCGTAGGGCCACAGAGTGTGACTGTAAAATCGACTGGTTGTGGGTTCGATCCCCACTCGAGGAGATTGAAATATTTACTTAAATGTATATTATCATTGAGTTCAAGCGTTGAGTTCTGCCACTCAACACGCAATGCCTCCAATTCGGCAGGTAGTGGGGAACGGAGTGTCTTAACACTAGATTCTCTCTGCCTACCCTGCTGTGAGCGGGATACAGCATGAAGGTAAAAAAAAAATTGGGTTGTTATTATTTGTAGTTGGCGCAGAAACCATAGACGATCACACACATCACACTTATGTCAAAATGGATTGTTGACAAACCTCGTTTTGATACGTACACTAGCCGCTGCCTAATGTTTCTTCACAATCGACGATTCAACACAATATATGCCTATATTGTTCGTTGTCGGTCAGTTAGTGTTTTATTACTACCATTTCATTGTTTTTGAAAAGTCATTTCCAGTTGTATACGATATTTGTGTTTGGTTTCGGCTTTTGGGCGTATAGGCCAAAATTATAAATATATTTTTTAAATATTTTTTTATGAAAACACCTTGTAATATTCCCCCGGTGTTCTATTTGATTTGTAATATAAGTGCATGTAATATCTGACGAAGTTGCGGACTAACCCTTCAGAGGCCCGGGGCGGCGTAGTGTAATGAGGCCCTCCGTGTAAAAATGACAATTTTATAATAATTTTATTATATACAATCTTTATATAATAAAATTTATTTTATGATATATAAATATACAATAAATAGATTTTTAGATTTTAGGCGATAGCTGACAAATAAAAGTTAAACTAGCTTTGTAACTTCATTGAGTCAAAAGTTATACTAATTGCAAATCTTAATTCGCAGCAAAATAACCTTAAAATGACATCGCTTCCGCCTCCCCCGCCCGCGATGCGACATTGTTTTTATTTATTGTAATAAATTCTTTGATTTTCTAGCTATCCAGTGGTATTATTTTATTTTGAATGTAGAGAATAGTTTTGAAACTACAAAGCCAATCTGTATGCTCCGATTCCGTTATCACTAGGTTTTTTTGATTGCCCTTGTATGGTTATTTATAGACGTATTCACGTCAATAATAATTTGTTAACCCTAAGTAGATATCGAACCCACATACGTCGCGTCTACAGTCGTACGTTTGTGCCACAACTGTCACTTTTTTTTGCTTATTCTCTTGATATCACATCCTTCTATACGACTGTATAGAGAATCAAACACGAGAAAAAGAGAAAATATATCAAACAAAGCCAAAGCGAAAAATCATTAATTAGAAATTGAAACACTTCACGTTCAGTTAGATCGTTTCTAAAAGGCAACTGTATGGAATGATTGTTCCTTTTAATCGCTTAAGGCTAAAAGAAGTTAAGTGAGTTAAGTTTGTGTGAAGTGAGTACATAAAATAGTTTTACTATAGTTATATATTTTACTATAGTGTATACTATAGTTATATACAGCTTTACAGACAGAGGGAACCTAGTGTCAAGACACTCCGTTCCCCACTTTCTGCTGAATTTTTAGAGACAATGCGTGTTGCGCGGAACTTAATGCCGGGCTTTTGCCTTGACGCCAGAGCGAAGAAATGAAAATATTTATAGATAACAATCCCTCGAGTGTGGATCGAACCCACAACAGACGCAATACAGCCACATCTTTGTGCCCCTGCGCCACGACGACAGCCTCAATATTTAACAGTAGCAATACTAATATTATAAATCCAAAGAGTTTGTTTTGTTGAACGATCTTATCTAGAGAAGTACTGGTTCAAATTGAAAATTTATTTCTGAAATTCTTTGTATAGCAAGAGTTGATTGTTTATAATGTTTGTTATTTATTGGATAGACCATTTAATGAAGCCTATAATTTATAATGCGACAAAAATTACGCCAAGCGCTTGGTGTTATGTGTCATACAAATAATAATCAGCTTTACGCTGTATCCCGCAGACAGCAGGGTAGGCAGAGGGTACCTAGTGTTAAGACACTCCGATCTCCACTTTCTGCCGAATTCCGGAGGCATTGCGTGTTGAGTGGCAGCACTCAACGCCGCGCTTAACCTCGACACCAGAGCGAAGAAATGGAAATATAAATTTAAGTAAATATTTCATCTCCTCGAGTGGGGATCGAACCCACAACCAGTCGGTATTACAGTCACACTTCGTGCCGCTGCGCCACGGCTGGCCTCAATTATTACCATTTGACAACGGAGCTGATGCTGCAGGGAGGAACCAAGACTTCTTGATTATAAGGACGACTACGGCCATAATGTTTAATTTTTCATCATAAAATAATTTCATCTAGGATATAAATAGCATAAAAATAATTGTCATACAACAACAGTAGGGCTCTTATCACTGAAACGCAGGCTCGAAATCAAATAAAAAATGTAACACAAGGGAAGTCAACAAAGCACAAAATTAGTTTTATCCGAAAAATAGGAGAGAGCAACGAGACGAAATGCGATAGAATTGCCGAGCTATTTGCGGTATTGTTGGACGATATGATGCCATTTTGGGTACTTCAGTCATTCTATGGGAGGAAACGATTTACGTATTTGGTTAGGAAAATTGAGATTTTTTTTTTATATTAAGCTTTATTTAGGTAAAAATAGGATTTGTGGAGATTAAATCATTCGATGGATCTATATCTGAAGACAGTGCTTTTGTATCGGTGTCGGGAGTTAGATTCCCTAAACGCCTTACAAAGTGGAGTAGGTTGAATAAGAAGAAAGACCCTGGCGACCTAGCGACATACGCTAGGATTAATGTAGATTCACGCTGCATCCCGCACATAACAGGGTAGGCCGAGGGAACCTCGTGTTAAGACATTCCGTTCCCCACTTTCCGCCGAATTCTGGCGGCATTGTGTGCTAAGTGGCGGAACTCAGCGCCGCGCTTTGCCTCGACACCAGAGCGAAGAAATGCAGATATAAATGTAAATAAATATTTCACTTCTTTGAGATTTACAGTCACACTTTGTGCCTTTGCGCCACGACCTGCCTCTACTATTTAAAAAGAAGACGAAAACCAGATATTTTAGCTTTACACTCTTTCTTGTATGTAACCTAGTATTAAAACACTCATATAGAGCCGTTGGAGTGGTGGAACTCAACACTACAATTTATATACCAGTAAGAGGAAATGAAAATATTTAATTCCCTCGAAGAGGAACTGAACAGACAACCATTGCGCTTACAATTAATCGCTGTGCCGCTGTACCACGACGGCCTCACTAATATTATGGGAACATTTGGATAGTTAGATTTGGATAGTCTTGGCGCAGCGGCACGAGGTGTGACTGTTAAACCGACTGGTTGTGGGTTCGATCTCCACTCGAGGAGATGAAATATTTACTTAAATTTATATTTCCATTTCTTCGCTCTGGTGTCGAGGTTAAGCGCGGCGTTGAGTTCTGCCACTCAATGCGCAATGCCTCCAGAATTCGGCAGAAAGTGAGGAACGGAGAGTCTTAACTAGTGTTAAGACACTCCGTTCCCTCTGCCTACCCTGCTGTGTGCGGGATACAGCGTGAAACTGATTTAATTTAATTTTGATATTCGATTGTATCATTGGTGTCACTGTGTAGTCACTATAAATATAAAGATCTCGTAGTCTGTGTAAGGATCACTTACACCGTACTTCTCGCCGGAAGCGGTTAAATAACCCGCGCCTTGAGCTATTCTCATGTCTAACCGACTTTTCTGCTGTCGTTACAAGATGAACATTTATGTTAGTCTATATTAATGTATAATACTTTACTAGAACACAAACTTACTTTCTAGAGGCCAGTCGTAGCGCAGCGGCACAAAGTGTGCCTGTAAATCCGACTGGTTGTGGGTTCGATCCCCACTCGAGGAGATGAAATATTTACTTAAATTTATATTTCCATTTCTTCGCTCTGGTTTGGAGGCAAAGCGCGGCGTTGAGTTCCTCGACTCAGCACGCAATGTCTCCAGAATTTGGCGGAAAGTGGGCAACGGAATGTCTCGACACTAGATTCCCTCTGCCTGCTGAGTGCGGGATACATCGAAAAGCTGACTTTTCATTTAATATGATTTCCTTATTTTCGATCATGGAAAACCAGCAAAACATGGTTTTTGTAAGTACTCTGTATATTATGTTACACATTGCAGTTTCCAATTTTATTATCCTATATAAATAAAAAAAATCTGTCAATTTTTACTTTTTCCATATAAAAATACAGTAAAAAATCTAAATTGCACAAAAGCTTTAAAATAAATTATTTAAAAAGCCCCTACCGAAATGACCACCTGAAACCTTTCACCCTTGTCTTCCCTAATCTAATTAAATAATAAAAAATATACTAAACAAACTCAAACAAGAGACTATGGTGTAGCATCGAATTGTAAACGAAATTGTGGGTTCGATCCAAATCAAAGATTAAATGAATATATTAAAATAATTCTCATTTCCCCACTCTGGTATAAGTATAATACGATGTAAAGTTCTGCCATTAAACACACGCTAGTGGCGCACGGGCATAATCAAACGATTGTAAAGGTTGTGGGTTCGATTTTCATTATGGAGAAAATAAAATTTGTAACATTTTCATTTCCTCGCTACGGTAACGAGGCAGAGCGCGGCGTAGAGTTCCGTCCACTAAACAAGCAATGCCTCCAGAATTATCTAGGTATATAGAGTTCCCTCTACCTTACACTCTGCTACGTGTGGGAAAAAGCTAAAAAATACCAAATAAAGCAACATTAATGAAAATACAGAAAAGATATTCAACCCTCACGTCATCTCAACTTGACTTTCTGTTAATACCTCAATCATAAAGTGGAGAGGCTTAGAGTATTTAAGAGACTCATCTGTAGCATTCACTGAAGAAAGTAAAAAAATAGAGAAAGGAAAAGAAAAATTTTGCTAATTTCTTAAATAATTGATACGTGCATATAAATTTACATGTTATATATATAATTATAAAATTTATATATAATTTGATCTTCGCCCCCTGGTCGTTTTACACACCAACCCCCAACTTGAAAAATAATATAATTTCATGAACTTTTCATCTATATTCTATACTAATATTATAAAGAGGTTTTTTTTTGTTGAACACCCTATTAAGATATCAGAAACTATTAGTTTGATTTGAGAATTTTTTTTTAAGTTCGGTAACACATTTATCGAAAAAGACAAAATATTGAGAAAACGGGAGAACTGGAGAGAAATTACAAAAAATTAAGGGATATTCTCGTAATTTTTAAGCAATACAGTATTATTTCTTATTCAATTAAATGCATTAGATGCGTTGTACTTTAAAAAAGACCTAATACAACTATACTATATTTTTATAATAATGGAAAGAAACAAACAATACACAATACTATTTTATAATTTAGATAAATTATTATCGTTAAAAAATTGAGGATATTTCATATCCTGAGAGGGAATCGAACCTGTCATGACAGTCTCATTTTCATTTACCAGATCAAATAAAAATCAGCTCCACACTGTATCTAGTGTTAAGACACTCTGTACCTCACTTGTCGCCGAATTTTTCGAGGTATTACATGTTGAGTGGCGGAACTAAACGCCGGGCTTTTGCCAGAGGAAAGAAAGGAGAAGATTTACGTGGTAATTTTAAATTATTATTTCTACATTAGATACTATTTCGCAACATATTTACACAAGGAAAATATCTCAAAAATACGTTACCGTTATTTTCAAACATTTCCAAGACCCGATATCCTATTTTTCAGAAACACGTGAATTAAAGCGTGTTTGCGCTGGCGTTCGATCACACTATTCCATTAGGTTCCCTTAGTGACACAATCTCGAGTTGACTGCAAGGGGTAAAGAAGCCCGACAAATAAACTACTAGAAGCCTTTGGCAGGACCGAGATCGATTGGTATATCGAATAGGTTACTTTAGTGTTTATAAAGTATTTTCGCTGAGAGTTTTATTACAGTGAATTTAATTTATTGGTTAAGTTAAAAATGTAGGATATTTTGAAGTTTTTTTTATTTTTGTAAGGAATTTGAAATATAATCAATCAAATCAGCTTCACGCTGCATCCCACACACAACAGGGTAGGCAGATGAAACCTCCCAAACTCCGTTCTCCATTTTGGCGGAACTCAACGCCGCCCTTTGCCTTAACACCAGAGCGAAGAAAGAAAAATATAAATATTAAATCAATATTTCGAATCAATAAAAAACGAAACAATACTAGTTGTATTATCAATAATATCAACCTAATATAGATATTTTAAAATATCAAAATTAAAAATAACACGAAATATAAAACCAGAACAATAAACTAAATACTTAACCTAAGAACTTAAAAAAATAATAAAAATCTAAGTAATCTAAAAATTAAATAAATTAAATTAGCTTCACGCTGTATCCCGCACACAGCAGGGTAGGCAGAGGGAACCTAGTGTGAAGACACCAGTTCCCCACTTTCTGCCGAACTCTGGAGTCATTGCGTGTTGAGTGGCAGAACTCAACGCCGCGCTTAACCTCGACACCACAAAATGGAAATATAAATTTAAGTAAATATTTCATTTCTTCGAGTGGGGATCGAACCCACAACCAGTCGGTTTTACAGTCACACCTCGTGCCGCTGCGCCACGACTGGCTGATACATAAATATACATACAAAATGAGCATTTACAGAAGTCTAAGCTTAGAACAAAATGTTCTACCAGCCCGAACGCAAGTCTAATGGAATATAAATCTGGGAACGCGATCTGCTAGGCACTCTGTCATAAAAACCCAAGTTTATGTAAGGCCCTTTAATAATAATGCTATAAAAATCATGAAACACAGTGAATAAAGCCCTTTGAATTTATATATTTTCCTTTATTTGGGATACAATATGGTACCGTTTTATTATGGAAAGCATAAACCTTACCTAGAAGTTATGGGTTGAAATTTAATTAAGGTACCTATTAAGTTTCTTAAATATATATGATGATAGCTTTGTTTGGTTCTTATTTAACTGTTTTATGTCAGTCGTGGCGCAGAGGCACGAAATGTGACTGTAAAACCGTTGTGGGTTCGATCCCCACTCGAGGAGATGAAATATTTACTTAAATTTATATTTTAATTTCTTTGCTATGGTTTCGAGGCTAAGCGCGGTGTTGAGTTCTGCCACTCAACTCGCAATGCCTCCAGAACTTGACAGAAAATGGGGAACGGAGTGTCTTAAAACTTAACCCTCTGCCGACCCTACTGTGAGCGGGATACAGCGTGAAGCTGATTTATTTTAATTTATTTTTATCATTTATTGGTGTGAATAGCGATTTTCACTATTATTTTCAACCGATTAAAAAAAAGAAAAGATTGTCGATTCGACTCTGTGATTTTTTTGTTTTATTGTTGCTTGTACATATGTACATTTCTTGTTTGGTCAATTATGAAAAAAATTAAGTGATTCTCATGTTTTTGGTCATATACAACATATGCAAGTAGTAAATTGGACAAAAATGGAAGGAAGAATATTATTTTTTATATTTTGTGTGGAGACGTTATGTCAAATAATGTTTATTATAGTTTCATATCAGCTCAATGAATAACTGTTACACGTTCTTAGAAGAAGACTGAATGATTATCAATTAAATTATTATATTATACATAAAATAAAGTATCCCGCATGCAGCAGTGTAGGCAGAGGATACCTAGTGTTAAGACAATCCGTTCCTCACTTTCCGTCGAGATCTAGAGGCATTTTGTGTTCAGTGACGGAACTCAACGCCGCGCATTGCCTCGATACCAGAGCGAGCAAATTAAAATATAAGTGTAAATAAATATTTCATTTCCTCGAGTGGTAATCGAACCCACAACCAGTCGATTTTGCAGTCACAACACACTCATATTTTGTGCCCCTGCGCCACGACTGGCCTATTATTATACATATGTTTTTGTTTTACTTTAAATTATTTTTTATTAAATGTTTTGAGTGAACAGTCAGCGCACTTCTTAAGTTAGAGAAGTATAAATATGAAATAACCTACAGTATTAAATGATGCCGTCGTCGTTGCGATGGCACAAGCGTGTGACTGTAAACAAAATGATTGTGAGTTCATTTCCACTTTAGGGAATGAAAAATTTAATATTTCCGTTTCTGCGCTTTTGTAACGAGGCAAACCACGGCTTCGAGAAGTTGACGGAAAGTGGAGAACGGAAATGTCTTAATAAGAACTGTGTTTTAGTACTGTATTCTCAAATATACTCTATCTAGTCTCCAATGTGCGGGATACAGCGTGAAACTAAACAAAAAAAATGGAATATCCTCATTTATAATAACGCAGATATTAAAAAGATATTGTCATCAGAATACTATAGGGCTACCCCACTCGACTCGAGGCAGCCAGTAATAAAGAAGCTAAATTGGGTAAATTCTAATTTTGGATTCTGTCCCGGCGCGTCATAAAGACGTATACAGACGGTTCAAGTACGTACTGCTAAGTATTAAGCGTTTTATGAATTTTGCATAGTACACGGTTATTTGAACAGATGTCGCCACTTGCACTGGCTTATTAAATTTTAGCCTGTCGTTGTTAGCCTTGTTGTGATTGTTGGGATGTGTGGCATTTCTGGGATTTTATATAGTGTTTAAATAAATCAGCTTCACGCTGTATCCCGCACACTGCAGGGTAGGCAGAGGAAACCTAGTGTTAAGATACTCCGTTCCCCTCTAATTCTGTAGGCATTGCGTGTTGATTGGCAGAGCTCAACGCCGCGCTTAACCTCGACACCAGAGCGAAGAAATGGAAATATAAATTTAAGTAAATATTTCATTTCCTCGAGTGGGGATCGAACCCACAACCAGTCGGTTTTACAGTCACAGCTCGTGCCGCTGCGCCACGACTGGCCTCATTTTCACTAGGATTTATTTATTTATATAGTGTTTTGATATTTAATATGTACTATATAGATTTTTTATTGTTTTTCGTTTTTTTTTCTCAGCTTCACGCTGTATTCCGTGTGTACCAGGATAGATAGAGGTAACCTAATGTTAAGATACTTCATTATCCATTATGCTTTTCTATATTTTTTTTAAGGGTAGGCTTTTCTCGTAATATATATTCCCTTTGGACTAAAGAATTTGGATGGAAACCGCGTTTATAGTAAAACTTCGATCAGAACTGCTCCATTGCGTAACGGGGACCTGTAGGTCTTTATTATATACTATTAGTAGTAAGGCGACGTTGAGTTCTGCCACTTAATACGCAATGCCTCCAGAATTCGGCAGAAAGTGGGGAACGGAGTGCCTTACACTAGGTTCCCTCTGCCTACCCTGCTGTATGCGGGATACAGCGCGAAGCTGATTTTTTACTATTAGTAGTAATAGCATATATAAATTCTATAGTAGTAGTATGGTAACCACATACTAGGCGAGAACGATAATATCCTGGTCCCGTTTGATTTATTCCTTCACCCAAATACGAACCCACCGAAGGTAAGGACAGTAAACTTTTATATGTGCGCAATAAAAATGTATCACTGCTAATTCGTCTTTCTGTTTCATTTCTATGATTTAGTTCTTCTATTGTAATTGGATATTGTAAAATTTGACAAATTGTTACTGTAAAATTTTCTAAAGTAACTAATAGAGATTTTATTATAAAATATTTTATCTGTAAATTGCAGATTTAGGTAACATATTTTATATACAACACTTGTGCTTTTGGAAATATTGGTGGAGATACTAAACAATGCTTCTAAATAGTTTTTATATTACTTACGAATTTTAAGTCGAAGAAGTGAGCCGTCCTTAGACAAGACAGCAACACAGCGGGATCGCTATTCCTTTGATTGTATGTTTGATTTACTGCTTGGTTTGACAAAGCGCGGCGTTGAGTTCCGGCCACACTCGACTCGAAACTTGACTCGAAAATAAGACGAAAAGTAGCCTCTATCCACCAATCTAAGCGAGAAAAGGCGTCGAGCTGTAAAGAAAGTAAATGTATAGACAAAACTCTACATCCTCTTCATTCATCATTTGTATTTCCGGATTTTCTTAAATTACGATGGTTGAGGATTCGATTCTCACTCGGGGGAATGCTTAAAAAAATATTTTTGTTTTCGCCGTTTTTTAGTAATTGTAACAAATTTGTTGAGTTTCGCTACTCAACAGGTAATATCTCGAAAACTAGACAGCTAGTAGAGAACGGAGTGTTCTAATACTACATTCCCCTTGTCTATCCTGCTACGCGTGAAAAAGCGAGATTCCACTTTGCTTCTAAAAAGCACGCAAGATGCTGTTTACAAAACAAAAACAACCTTTGATCTTTATGATTTCCCCACACCACCACAACCGCCGCGGTGAAGTAAAGCTCACACAGTAGACGCAGTAAGCAATGCGTGCTATTAAAATTTCAGTATCAAGAACGAGTCCACTTTGAGCTGAGTGATATCCCTAGAGAAATTCGAATATTGCAAGGCAAAGCGGATGAATACGTTGGAAATTTCTTTTATGAAACCATAATATTGCCCTTGTTCAGGACATTGTAGCGTATAATTGATTTTTGAGATTGGACAAAGGACAATTTTCATTTTTTTTTATATAATATAGGTAAATATGTAATGCCTGAAGCCAGTGGTGGCGCAGCGGCACAAAGTGAGACTATAAAACCTAATGGTTGTGGGTTCGATCCACACTCGAGCAGATGAAATATTTACTTAAATTTATATTTCCATTTATTCGCTCTGGTGTCGAGGCTAAGCGCGGCGTTGAGTTCTGCTACTTAACACGCAATGCCTCCAAAATTCGGCAGAAAGTGGGGAACGGAGTGTCGTAACACTAGGTTCCCTCTGCCTACCCTGCTGTGTGCGGGAACAGCGTGAAGCTGAAAAAAAAAATAATGCTTACATATCTACGGAGCTTACATTAACGCAATTCGTTTATGCAAATATGTATGAATAATATTAATAATTATATGGTAGTTAACTTGGCAAATGATTTCTTATATAAATATTTTTTTAGGTCGTTATATCCCGCACATCACAGGCAAGGACACCTGGAAATCTAGTATCAAGAAGCTTCTTGAGGCATTGCGTATTGAGTGGCGGAACTCAACACCGCGCTTTGCCAGAGCGAATGGGAGTCCATAACAAGTCCCTGCGCCACGACGACCTCTAATAACTATCATTCTAATAACTAAATAGTTACGTTAAACTACTAAGTAGTAGTTAACTTATTCCTGGCAAATGATTTCTTATAATATTAATGTTATATTTTTTGATATAAAGTCTGCAGTTTAGAAGCCCAATAAGTCCTAACTTATTAGGCTTCTAAGCTTCAGTAAATAGAAAATGCTGCAATAATATATTTTACTCTATCTAGGCCGGCAACGCATTTGTAACTAACTTCTCTGGTGCTACGCTCGTTTGCCTTGTTCTTTTCATAAAAAGAAACATAATTATTAAATTGAAGCCATCGTAGCATAGCATTAGTACCACTACAAAGTCGGGCGTTGAGTTCCGCTACTCAACACGCAATATCTCAAAAATTGTTCGTAATGTGGAAACGGAATATCTTAACATTAGGTTCCTTTCGCCTACCCTATTATACGTAGGATACAGTGTGGAGTAAAAAAAGCGATTAAAATTTATAATAATACGAATTTTTGACTAGTAGTTTCAACAATAAAACATAAAAGCACTAAGTTTTCTTGGTGACGAGTAACAATGCTTCTCAAGTCAGTCAAAGTCCTCTAAATATATGACTATATGACTACTTCGGTGTCATATTTGTATATTTCCTTATATAATAAACCAGTAAAAACTAACATAGGATAAGAAAATTAATAAAAAACAAAAGATCCAACTGTATATATTTAAGGAGAAACAAATAAAAATACCGTAAAATATGAACGCCTTGTACTAAAAACTGTTCATTTTGATCCAAATGTTAACGTAGGTTTATGATAATTGAAACTAAGCTTATGAAAAAAGTCTTAGTTTCATAGTTTCCTTTCATTTTAGGATCACTTAGGCTTATGAAAATATCGACGTCATTTGGAAAGTGCCCGAACCTAGTCCATGAATTAGGATTCTATTTTCGTTCGGAGGTTTTTGAAATATTTTTGGTTAACCGGTCTGCTTTTTAACTTTTACTTCACCGAAAATTGTGTGAAAATTGTTAAATTCGGTATAAATTCGATACAAGCTGTATCCCATGAACCGTGATGGACAGTTGAAATTTTCACAGATATTTTGCCGCCATTACAAGAGATAGTAAAAAACTAATTAAATTAGATATTTAGATAATAAGATAGAGATATATAAGAGGTATACGACAAATGTGATTTTTTGCCGTTTTTATAGAATATTGTACGGAACCGCACGCATTTGGTCGGTTTTTTCTTTTCGTTTGAAATTTGAGATCGCGCACTAGACGACTAAACTATATGGGGGAATACAATGTATTTCAGAGATATAAAGCACAAGCAAGTCCATGTATGCGTATGGAGTACTGCTCTCATTTATAAGATGGATCTGCCATGTACCAATTACAGGCTTTAAAGTCTATTGTCTATAGTCAAAAAGAAGAAATAAAAAGACCCTCGTTGATACTTAACTGCAGAGCCTTAAGCTGCGGAGGGTTACCTCGTTGTCTGTATTTTACCGTGTATATTTCCTTAGAATTGCACAACTTAATTCCTCTTACCATTTTATACCCTAGTACTTCTAGGAAAACAGCTTGACCTCATCTATACATGCTGGAAACCTAGGGTATGAACGAAATGCCTTGACAAACAGCTTTTTTTATTCGCACTAGCGAGAGAATGGAACTTATTGCTAGCGTCTGTATTTTCTATGACATACTTTTTTTCTTTCAAGTTCACTATATATTCCATATATAGGAGGGTTGTGTAAGACATTTCTAGTGTTAAACTCTTCGCTCCCTACTTTCCGCCAATTTCTAAAGGCGTTGCGTGTTGAGTGGCGAAACATAACGCCTCGCTCTGTGTCGATACTAGAGCAAAAAAGATAATATTAAATAGATAAAATTATCCATGACATACAATGTGTGGTTTTTCTAAAACACAGTGAATAGGTATTTATTAGGCAAGCGTGCAACACCGTAGACCGCATCAACGCTTAATCATGTTTATTGCGGTCAAATGCAAGCCTGTTTCAGTATAAAAAAAGAGAATCAATTTTCATTTCCTCCTCCAGGTAATCGAACCTACACTCATAATGTTAACAGTCACAAGCTGTCTTACAACGCCACAATGGCTTCGCATTTACATAAACGTTATTAAAAGATAAGCTGATGTTTTGAAAAACAAAATTCATTACTGTAATGCAATTCAATTATTATTATGGGATTAGTCGCTTCAAATAATAGAATTTACACAATTTAATAACTTTTGATGGCGTTCTGTGTTTCTGTTTTGATAATATATATATGTATCTAGTATTTTTTTTCAGCTTCACGATGTATCCCGCACACAGCAGCGTAGGCAGGGGGAACCTAGTGTTAAGACAGTCCGTTCCCCACTTTCCGCCAATTTCTGGAGGTATTGCGCGTTGAGTGGCGGAACTCAAGGCGACGCTTTCCCCTCAACACCAGACCGAAGAAATGAAAATATAAATGTAAATAAATATTTCATCTCCTCGAGTGGGGATCGAACCCACAACGAGTCGATTTACAGGCACGCTTTGTATTATTATAGGTACACCTGCGCCAATACTTTTTAGGTTAAATTAAGAATATTATGAAATGTAAAATTTGTAAAATCATATTTAAAATATCGTTCGTCGCTTTTGGTATATAACAAAATTCTAAGTTCAGTATTTAATTTATCGAAGCTTAACTCATAGCTTAGAAGTTATAGAGACAATCTATATTTTGTTCTTTAAACCTTCTTCTTTATAACTCTTTGTCTCGAAACTTGTATATGTCGGTTGACTTTCTTAAAGTAACAATATTATCTGTAAGGATATGGCAGAAAAAATTTTTTTTTTTCAGCTTCACGCTGTATCCCGCACACAGTAGTCGGAGTATCTTAACACTAGGTTTCCGCAGAGGAAACCTAGTGTTAAGACACTCCGTTCCCCACTTTCTGCCGAATTCTGGAGGCATTGCGTGTTGAGTGGCAGAACTCAACACCGCGGTTTTGCTTCGACACCAGAGCGAAGAAATGGAAATATAAATTTAAATAAATATTTTACCTCCTCGAGTTGGGATCGAACCCACAATCAGTCGGTTTTACAGTCATACACTTTGTGCCCCTGCGCCACAACTGGTTCTAGTGGACATAAAAAAATATAAAAGAAGAATAAACTGACGTTGCTTGAGAAAGCCTGCTTATGGAGGATACAAGGCGAGGCTTTTCAACTTATATATACTATTTTAAACTTGAAATCATTCCAATATTCAAATATTTGCTCTTTAATACGAGAAAAAATATTACATTAAAAAAGTCAATCTCTTCTTGACATAGACAAATCGAAATAGTCCTGTCTATCATATTAAGTCTGTTTTCTCAACCGCGTAATGCCCACTGTCCAGCATAGTTGACCTTCCCTGTACCAATACTCTTGGACCTTCCTGCCTTGATATTTCCCCAACTTTTGAGAACCGAAGAGCTTTTCTTAATCTGGTTTCCACATACGTCCGAATGCGTCGACTAGTTGACCCAGCCTCTTAATAGGGTCACCCATCAGTCAAAGTGTCCCTTCAAATGAACGTTTTCCTTGTTCCGATCCTGTGGAAGTCAGGTTTTGTTATTTCATAGCGTCTGTGTAATGGGATAAGATTACATATTGAGAACAAAAGATATTGGGATATAGATGTTGATATAAAAGTCGTAGTTTCATTCAGGAAAAAATTATAGTGTTTTCTTTATATTGGTGCATTTTCTGTAATTTGATGTGGTAGGCATAGAAGTTGCCTTTAAATTTTAAAATTCAGCTTCACGCTGAATCCCACACACAGCAGGGCAGGCAGAGGAAACCTAGTATTAAAACACTCCGCTCCCCACTTTCCGCTGAGTTCTGGAGGCATTGCGTGATGAGTGGCGGAACTCAACGCCGCGCTTTGCCTGGAAACCAGAACAAAAAAATGAAAATATAAATGTAAATAAATATTTTATTTCCTCGAGTGGAGATCGAACCCAGTCGATTTTACAGTTACACTTTGTCCTCTGCGCCACAACTGGCTTCTTTTTAAAATTAACATGGTATAATAAGAAATTAATATTAATGATTTTTTTATTTTATTATCATGATATAATAAGGAATTCTTTTCCTTACTATAAACATTAAAATTGTTATTTCTTTTATTTTATTTTAAATTATTATAATATTCTAAATAACTACATAATCATATCGACATGGACAATTCAATGTTGTAGCACTAAGTTATTTTCGTATACTCCAACAACCGTTCTCCATCTTCCCCTGAATTCTCTAAGCATTGTGTGTGTGGCGGACCTCAACAACGCGCTTTGCCTGGTTACTAGAGCAAAGAAATGAAAATATTAAAACTTTATTTCCTCGAGTGGGAATCGAACCCAAAGTCGTCATGCTTACAGCCGCACGCTTGGACTCCTGCGCTATAACGGCCTCATGATTGTATTGATTTACTTAATAATTATAATACCACGCCCTTACGTGTAATGCTAGAACATCTGTTTTCTTTATGCTTCATAAATTTTCAAATATATATCACTACTACAACATTTACATAGAAAAAAGGAACAATGAAACTATTGTTATGTCAACAAACTGACAACATTACTTTTGACTAACGTAAGTAAAAAAATAATTTGTAAAACTTATAGCTACAAGAAACTTCGAAAAATCGTTAGGCTAGGCTTCACGCTGTAAATGAGCTTCACACTGTATTCTGCACGCCGCAGGGTATTCAGAGGGAACTTAGTTTTAAGACACTCCATTCTCCTTTTTCCACCAAATTCTAAAGGCATTGCATGAGGAGTGGCGGAACTCTACGCCACATATACCTCGTTAGCAGAGCAAAGAAATAAAAATACAAGAAATTTTATGTCACACTCTTGCCGCCCCGGTGCCACAACTGGTCCCATTAAAACTTTTACTATATCAAAATCGACAACGCGAACGTATTCCTCTTGACACTGTGGCCTAGACTATCATATATTAGCTGTAATTAATTCCATAACCTATGGTTTACCACATATTACCGGTAACAATATGTCAAATTAGGGTTGATGAGGATATTGATGCGTTTACGTGGATTATAGAGTATTGATGTTGTGGCTTGGACTCCATTCTTGCGTATAAAACTTTGGTAGGTATTAGGTAAACGATATTTTGTATGAAAAAGATAATACTTTTTATCAAATATTACCTTATAGTATAAAAATAATGTTATTTTAAAGATAACAATAAATATAAAATTTAGTTATGTAAAACTGTCCATTCAGGGGCAAGCTTGAAGAAAGGGTCAGACAGCGTCTAACTGTTGAACACGATAGTTATGGGTTCGATTTGTATTCAGAGGAATAAATTATTTTCATTACCTTTCTCTGGTAACAAGATGAAGCGCGGCGTTGAGTTCCAGAACTTAATTCACGATGCAAAGGAAAAGAATATCTTAATATTAGGTTCACTCTGCCTTCCCTCTTCTATACTGTGTGGAGTTATCTCTATATATAATAAGACAGTAAAAATATTTTGTCTGTACATTTAGTAATTTTGACTGAAATGGATAGAGGGATACTTAAAAAGACTAATAGAAAGCAAAAAGATTTTTTTTGAATTTCTTGTCTGTCTGTCTGTCTGTCTGTCTGTCTGTCTGTCTGTCTGTCTGTCTGTCTGTCTGTCGACATATTGTTGTCCGCATTTTTCTCTGAAACTACTGAACCGATTTACTTGAAAA
>JAATLQ010035269.1:8591-27885 GCA_013421005.1 Heliconius erato x Heliconius himera
CAAAACCGACTGGTTGTGGGTTCGATCCCCACTCGAGGAGATGAAATATTTACTTAAATTTATATTTCCATTTCTTCGCTCTGGTGTCGAGGTTAAGCGCGGCGTTGAATTCTGCCACTCAACACGCAATGCCTCCAGAATTCGGCAGAAAGTGGGGAACGGAGTGTCTTAACACTAGGTTCCCTCTGCCTACCCTGCTGTGTGCGGGATACAGCGTGAAGCTAATTTAATTTAATTTAATTTTTAATTTAATGTTACCCTCACATATTTGAGAAAAACTGAAGTAGTCAGAAAATATTAGAATCACACTATATCTCTACTGCTTATTTTAGGATCATTGATAAAAAAACTAAAACTAAACTACTAAACTAGCTTCCCGCTGTATTCCTTGCGGGGCAGTAAGAGAGAACGGAGCGCCAAACGCTACGGTCTCTGTATACTTGTTTCGCATCGTCCACTGTCATCAACCTCTTTATATATGCCAAGAGATCGCGTGCCATTTATCTTTCTTTTATTCTCCTTTTGTAATTTCCACGTTTCGCTGCCGTATAAAAGCGTCGGTACCAACAGTGCATTGTGTACGGCCAAACGCGCAGCTGTGCTGACGTTTCGCCATCAATGCAGCTAAGGCTCCGTTAACCCTGATACCGGCAGCAATACGCCTTTCCACATCTATATCTAAAAAAATCATACACACACAGGGTGTAAGGTCAGGTCTAAAGTCTCCTAAGACTTGCCGCAGAAGCCTGTTTATACTTTAGCATAAACTTTACTGCCCAAGCTAATCAAACTGATAGGCTTGCGCAGTCTATCTGTGATCTTTAGCCTTTATACAAAGTCACAATGACCGCACCTCGCCAATGGCCTGGGACCTCCAAAACCAAAACAAGTCCAAGACGCGTTGCTCACCATATTTGATCATCTCAGCAGTAACTCCACCTGCTTCCGCTGCCTTACCACATTTCAGCCTTCGTATTGTACTCTCAATTTCTTTATACAGATTTTGCAATAAATTACATCATGATTCAGCGTTTCGCTGTTACTTGAGACTGAGGCGTCATCACATTCATACATCTCCTTGTAAAATTCCACCTATCACTGCAAAACGTGTGGTTGTGAAGTGCGACAAATGATGGGATGATGAAGTGTTAGATGCTATAGAAAGAAAAAAAAAGCATGGCAGGATTATAAAGCCTCTGATATAAGCTGCAAAAGCACCAGACGAGAGTACTGATAAAGATGAAGCGTGAAAATTTGGAGAATCAAAGACATGAAAAGTTAGCGAACAACTTCAAGGAAAACACATAGCTTTTCTGGCGAGAATAGTATTTCTCGTGGTTGCCCTATAAACCTGTAGAATGAAAGGGGTGCTTTCGAAAAACGGTGAAATTATTGTTCAATTTTTAAAAATACTGGATAAAGGTTAGTAAAGAAGAGGCCACCATAGCGTGAGGCGTAAGCATACGACAGTAAACGCGATGATTGTGGGTTTAATTCCCACTCAGGGGAATTAAATATATTTTTATTTTTTCTCTCTGGTAACGGGACAAAGCGCGGACGTGCAGGATACAGCGTAAGGCTAAAAAAAGTATACGTAGTAAATAATGGCGAAAGTAAAATTTAAAACAATTTAGATTTCCATGAAGTCTTGCAAACTTAATATATTGTGAGTCTACTGTCTAGTGTGATCGATTGCGGGCAGCGACTGTGACGCGCGACCATCCTCATTTGTCAGAACAAAACGTCTACTTCAATATGAAACGAGACGGCCCTGTCCGACGGAAGGAATTTAGTATGAATCTTAGAAGATCAGTCGAAATAATTGTTTATATCATTGTTTTGTAAAAAGAGGAAGATTTGAAATTTACTGTTTCATTCTTTTAATGGTAATAAATCTGTTTTTAGAAAAAATCCTGTAGTTACAGAAAAATATTTTTTAAGTGTTATTTTTAATTGATATCAGCTAGCGCATAGCAGCGTGGTGGAATTTAAGGCCGCGCATTGTCTCTACATACATATTTGGAAACTAAAGATCAAGTCATCAATTGATATCGAGTCCACGCTTAATCCGCGTGAAGTCAGTTATACTTCCCAATGACGGTACGATGAAGCTACAATAATTGCAATTCTTTAATGTTAACGTTTTTTAAAGTAGGTACATTTTAATTTAAATTCTTAATTTTTTTAATGTGTTATCTATTTATAAATATGTAAATAAAATGAAGATGAAGAAATATGTAAGTTTAGTATGTAAGTCTAACAAATTATGCGAGCGTCGTCGCGCTAAGACAAGTGGCTAATAGTAATAGTGCTGCAGACGGGGAGCTCCTAAATCTCATTAAGTGCCGCCGACCCCTGGACTATGAATATATTATGATTAAATGTAAATCAAGTCAGCTATAAGCGCCTTCCTCAGGATTGTTAAAGATTAATGCGACGGAAATGTTGTTAGAACTGTTTAAGTTGCCATAAACTAATATTATACTTACGTAATTATATTTACGTCGTAGCGCAGCGTCAACTGTAAATTCAAAGGTTGTGTTCGATTCCCACTCTGAATAATGAATTAGTTTCATATCCTTGCCCTAGTGACAAGATAAATCACAGGGTTGAGTTTCGCCACTCATCACGCGGTCTCAAAAAGTGGAGGCCGGAGGCCTCAATTTACATTGGGTACTCTGCTATATTCACATTACAGCGTGAAACTGAATAAAGAAATGCATAAAGTTATAAGGCCGGTCGTGGCGCAGCGGCACGAGGTGTGACTGCAAAACCGAATGGTTGTGGGTTCGATCCCCACTCGAGGAGATGAAATATTTACTTAAATTTAAATATTTCCATTTCTTCGCTCTGGTGTCGAGGTTAAGCGCGGCGTTGAGTTCTGCCACTCAACACGCAATGCCTCCAGAATTCGGCAGAAAGTGGGGAACGGAGTGTCTTAACACTAGGTTCCCTCTGCCTACCCTGCTGTGTGCGGGATACAGCGTGAAGCTAAATTAATTAATTAATTATATAAAGTTATAAGCTTAACTTAACTTCTTAAATTTTCCAATATTCCCAGAATAACCGTCGTCACGCTTACTGTCACGGTGGTCGGTAGTCGGGTTAGACGTCGGGTTCTAGCTGCTATGTACAACTACCCCCCCTACTCCTCACCCGCCCTGTACCCCTGTACCCCTCCACCCCGCGCCCGCACCCCGCGGACCAGCTCAGTCTCCTCTCCGCGTACAAAGGGGAACACTGCACGCTGCATATTTAATCCACCTCACGGCACCGACCGGGGATATGCTGAACGTTTATCTAACAACAACACATTGAAATCAATCGCCTTCAATCTCTCAATGAGATGTTATTGTATGGCTTTATTAATCTATCTTCTATTTACAGGCACTCGTGATTGGCTCGTAGGTACCCAGAGAGAGACTAGTATATTTCAAACAATAAATAGATGTAGAGACCATCGTAGTAGAGTGGCACAGTGTCTGACTTGATTGTGGATTTGATTCTCATTAGTGGAATGAAGTATTTTCATGTCATAGCTCTGGTAACAAAACTCACACACGCTCGTCTCGACGTCTCGGAAATTGGGTGAAAAGTAGGAAACGGTGTGTCTTAACAATAGGCCCGCACTGCCAACGCAGTTATAAAAAAATAAAAATGTATATTAATGTAAATTGAATAAATAATTGGATATTTCCCTCTTATACAGGTTTCAATAGATAATAGATAACAAGGCGATAAACAGCCGTCTAATGGTGAGCGTCACGCTATACGATATACTGATATATTATGAGGTGCCAAACCTCACATACTCGTCTATAAATAATAAATTGTAGATCCTATCATTTACATGTGTTCTATATACAGTAAATAGTATGTAACTTGTAGCTTCGCCCACGTCGTTAAATTTAATAATTATAAATGTTGTATAACACTTTCTAAGTGCGGGCGAGACGTCAGCACAACTGGTACCGTCGCTGTTATACGGCAGCGGAACTTGGGCATTACAGAAGAAGAATGAAAGGAAGATAAATGCTGTGGAGATGCGATCTCTTCATAAGAAATGCGGAGTCAGCTTAGCTGATCGAATCTGCAAGGAAGAGATTCATAGATTGGTAGGTATTAGCGATGTCACGTTGAAAATGAATAAGAATCAGATCAGCTGGTTTGGGCACGTACGAATAAGCGTTGAAAGAATGGTAAAAAAAAATTATTACGAGACATTGGATGACCTTCGAAGTCATAGTATCAGATACTGAAGGAAGGTCACGTCAAAAGAATGAGGAGCCCGCGGAGGGCATCTATGAAGAGGTTGATGACAGTTGACGAGGCGAAAGAGGTATGCAGAGAACGTAGCGTTTGACGCTCCGTTCTCTCTGACTATCTCGCTAGGGACGCAGCGTGAAGCTAGAATAGAATAGAAATAGAATATTTAAGACTTTCGTTTCTATATGTTAATGAAAAATAAATATGATGCTGAACATTTTTAATCTTACTCACCAGTCTTCAAAATCAAATATGGCCTAGAGCCTGCCCAGGACTAATAACTTTAGAACATCAAAAAGTTTAATTGATATCAGTCTAGTAGTTCAGAAGATGTACGTGTACAAATACATAGACAGATAGACAAAATTTTTAAAACTCATAGTTTTATATTCTATTAATAATTTATAATAGAATAGTTTACTATAGATATTTCGAAAAGGTCGATAATTACCCTTCAACCGTAGTGAGCACGCTTCAGAGAGCTATCGAGACCCTCGCAGCCGAATTCAAAAGGAAATACAAATTGTGAAATGAAAAAGTGAAACGGTTATAGCTTATATGCAAGAGTGAACTTTGATTGCCCCTCTCCACCACCACCGAGCACCACCGCCGCGACCTGACATCGGTCATAACTGAAGAATTTAATAATAAAATATTTCTATTAATTATATAACTATTAAGTTTCAGACTGCGTTACATCGATTGACTGTAACGTAACGTAACGGTTGTGGGTTCAATCCCCTCTTAGGAAAATGCTCAATTTATTTTCATTTCCTCGCTCTGGTGAATAAGACGTGGCCTTTCGTTGATTCTTAACACTAAGTAAGTAATTATACGGTTATTAATGTTATAAGCAGTAAGTGGAAAAATAAATATTTTTAGAGACCTTTTTATCCCGCACATAGCAGGGTAGGCAGGGGGAACCTAATGTTAAGACACTCTGTTCTCCATTAAGACAGTCGGTTCCTCACTTTCTGCCGAATCTTGAGGGATTCCGTGTTGATTGGCAATGTCGCGATTTGCCTAGTTACCGGAGCGAGGAAGTGAAAATAATAAATATTTTATTCCTCAGCCTACACCCAGCAACTGACGGAGGTAGGCTTTATATATTTTTTTACATTTATTTTTTTAGTCGACTTTTTACCTTCATTTTTCTCTTGTATAGAAAAATAGCTCTTGTATAGAAAAAAGTAATAGAGTTTGTCTTTATTAACATTTTTTAAAGTGTTATTCCACACTTAAAAAAGAAAAATCCTTTTTTTAGAAAACTTATAAGAAATTTTAACGTAGCGGGATTTGAACACGCGCCTCTTGAAAACTGTCCAAGTGCTCTGACCATTAAGCCATACATTCTCACCAAGCTCCTTTGTAATTCATATACGCATATTACAACTAAAGAGCATTTTTTTTATTTATTGGGGTAAACAAACAGTACATTATTTAAGCAGTGAATGTATTGCTTTTTTGAAACTGCTAGGACGCGTTGCCGCAATATCAATGGAATTACAGTTATTGTTATAAGAGTTGACCATTCTGTATAGTGGTCGACGTTTACCGACATTTGTGCGACAACGACTAATAATCGACAAATAATCGACAAGGATTGCGGCAATGTTGGCATACACTAACAAATTTGATTAACTAGACTAGGGCAATCATAATTATTGTGGCATAAACTATATAAAAATAATGCTTCAATCTGCTTATGTCTTGCTTCTAATGTAATGAGCTTATAATCGTTAAGCAATTGCATATACGGTATTTGATTGCCATAGTTTGTCTTATTAAATATTTTATAAATACCTAATAATACCTCCCATCGGGCAACGAACCCGCAACTACCACACCTCAAACGCCAATAATAGATATTAGAATGTTTACTGCAATACTACATGTTGTTGGGATAAACAAAGTCAACAGTCGACGCTACGCGACTTCGGTCTCCTAACGAATAAATCTACGAATATACGTACAGGATGTAACTCAAAATAGAGGACCTCAGTACCTATCCACTTGACTCCAATGTATGTTCGCCGATTTTCATGGGTTCGGAAGATATTTGAGAATTTGTGATATTTTGGAAAAAATTGGATTGAAGAAAATTGGCAAACACAGTCCGACTAGGCTTTTGGTATAATGCAATATTTCAAAACTATCGATAAGCTTAAAAATCTTGTCAATAAGACTGGGAAAAAAATCGTAATTAAATAAGCAAAATTTTATTGCATTTTTTACCAGTCTACTATATACAGAAAATGTTTATTGAGTACGAATATTTTGATATTGTAAAGCTATCCTAGCACAGGCTGTTAATTGGCTAACGTACTTGAGGGTTGTCTTTAATATTAACTTTCACAATCTGTGTAAAGAATATTTTACAAAAATACTTATTTAGAAAACGTATAAAAATTTTAACGTAGCGGGACTCGAACCCGCGCCTCCTGGAAACGATCCAGACGCTCTGACCACTCTCTGACGCTGTGAGCCATACGTTCTCATCGAGCTACGTCGAAATTTTTATACGCTTGTTACAACTTATTTATGTTGTTAGCATCTCTGTAGAGAGATTTTTAAAAATTTTCGCTACCCAAAGATAATTAATAAGAATAAAAGTTTTCTAAATAAGTATTTTTCTTTCCTAAGTGTGGAATAACACTTTAAAAAAGTTTAAAAATATTTTACAAGTTATGTTTGTACCGTCAACTTTAAAATAATAAATACATATAAAAAAGCGCCTATGAAACTTTCAGAGATACTTTATACTAATAATAGTAATTTTTAAAAAACTGGTGATTTTTTTTTAGAGGTACTGAAAAAAAAAGTCACCAGTTTTTTTTTCGTTACAGTCCTTGAATGTTTTTGATAACATTTAGCTTATTTAAAAATGATTTTTGTTCCTAAGTTATTTCCAAGATTTATACACACCTCTTGGCTTAAGAGGCCATTTGTAAAACATTAGTACTTAATAATAAAACGTATAAAAAATTGAACCTGCGCCTCTTGGAAACCGTCCAAGCGCTCTGACCACTAAGCCCTATGTTCTCAACAAGCTACGGTCCAAATTCTTATACATAAATATGTAAAATATGATTTAATAAATAAATAAATTAATATATCATTATTGTCTATTCTGAAGGTAAAACAAAGGGTTGAAAATAAAGAAAATATGACCGAAAATACAAAAATTTTACAATAAAAGAACATCCGCAGTAAAATATCCACATATTTGTTATTTGAACGTCCGCGCACTGTGAGGCGCTTCGCCTGAGATTTCTCAGTGAATACAACACAATGATGCTAAGGTTTATTTATATTTATGTACTGTTACAGACAGACAACTAACAGACAATGGCATTTTTAAGTTTTGAAAATATATAAAAATTTGAATGCAGTGCGCAGTGGGATTTCAACCCGCGCCTCTTAATCGTCAAAGTGCCCTGACCATACTATACGTTCTTATTAAGATTTTATATTGGTTTTTCTAAAAATCCCAAAGAGGACCACAAAATTGCTTGAGTTCGCATACAACCTCTATTTTAATTTCAATTTCATTTTAATTTTTTTATTAATTATATAGTTTTAATAATAATCATATTTTTATTGAATTTTAAATTTAATGATATTTTTTTAACATTACATAAATATTTTGTTACCAGTGCAAAGAAACAAAAATAACTTCCTCCCAAGTGAGAATAGAACTCACAACTGTCACATTTAGTCAGTACTACTATTAACTACTATTAACAACCTATTGACATTTAATATTTTTTAGTAACTTTAATATTTTTTCAGTACCCATATTCTGACACATCGTCACACTACCTCCCATCCCCACCGCTCGACGGTCGACGCGCACATCGTAGCGTCGCTTTATACTCGCTACATTATTCATAGCGGATCGTTGGCTTTGCATTATTTGAAGAAACTTTTGAATTTTCGAAGCTTTGTTTCAACTGAGAGTTAAACGGATTTGTAAGTTACGAATGATTTCTCTCATTGTATGGGATAAACAACGAGAGGGCTGTGACTGCACGTCTTGTCTGTAAGTGTTTATCTCAGCCTTTTTGGAGGAATCATTTGTTTTTATTTGTTCACTTTAGCAAGGCAAGCCACGGCGTTCAGCAGAGGGAGCCTTGGAATCTACTGTTGTTGTTCAAATAAAGTGAATTCCGCACTATCCGCCGAATTAAGGCACTACTTGTTGAGAGGTGGAACTCAACGCCGCGCTTTGCCTCTTTACCGGAGCAAAGAAATGAACATATTTAATATTTTATTTCCTCAAGTTGGAACCTATTCCTGTCGTATTTACACGCTTGTTTCACCGCGCCATGAGTAGCTCTGGTTTTTTTAAAAATAAATAATTAAACACAATAGAGTTACGTTAAACTTAGTACAGGACTTGATCTATATTAAAAATCTTTTTATAATTATAAATTATGTATAGAAAAATCATTTAAAAATTGACGACGCACAATCCACATAAAAAAGCAATTTTCCAAAACCAATTTGTGGGTTTATAATTCAGAGTTGATTAAAAACGCTGCAAGCGACCACGGTCGGTACTAACTTTTAGTACTCGATGTTAGAGTCTTTTAATATTCGATGTTCGTGTGGAGATCCGGTCTGATTCGTGCACGGGGAAGTTTATAATGAAAGTAATTATTTGAAATATTTATTTATATTTATATTTTAATTTTTTTCTCTCTGGTGTCGACGCAAAGCGCGGCATTGAGTTCCGGCACTCAATATGCAATGCCTCAAGAATTCGGTGGAAAATGAAGAACGGAACACTAGGTACCCTTTGCTTACCCTGCTATGTGCGGGATACAGCGTGAAGGTGACTTTTATTTAATTTTTATTATCAGTTGTAGTGAGTAGAGCTTATGTCGGTTTTACTCGTGTTTAATTATTTGAAAAGGGATATCTATATCTATTCTATAGTTTATTATAATGATTAGACTAACTGAAAATTCGCTTGGTCGAACGCGCTAATCTCGGGAACTACTACGTTTCAACATCTGTCAGTTATTTCCATTTGACCACGCGAGAGAAATCACAAGTAAAAACTAAAGAAATAGATGTATAATTATATGATATTATACAATAAAATAGAAAATGGAAAAATCTAAAAAAGATATAAAACGAGCTACTTCACATTTAATTTTCAGCTTTACAAATTCTTTCTACAATCATTTAGGATACTATTCTAAATAGAACATGACTAAATTTCTTTTATAAATACGACATATTAGTGCAACAATAATAATACATTTAAAAGACTGGTTTTATTTTTATAGAACAAGAATTTAAGTCTTTACAAGGGTGTGACAGCGAGGGTCGGATGTGCCTACTGCCCTACTACTAGCGGTCAGGACTTAGTTGCTTTGCTTGGATGCTTTGTTTAAGTATGTTTAAACCTTTTTGGAATATACCTCTACATTGCCTACATTATAAAGTGTGTATCTAATATAATGTGTGAAATTCTCTCGAAACTAAAAAAAAATGTGATTTAAAATATGAAAATCGAAATATAATATTGTCATGGTGCATCGGCACAGCGTCTGATTAAAAACGTGACTGTTGTGGGTCTGATTTCTGCTTGAGGTAATGAATATTTTTTTCCTTTTAACTTAACAAATTCTTAACAAAACAAAATTGTGAATTCCACATTTAACACGCAATGTCTCGAAAATTTGGGTGTAAAGTGGAACGATGTGCCGAGAAAACTACCCATCTCTCCTCTCTCAGCGTGAAGTTGTATACCGTATATGAAAAAGAAAAATGAAATTATTGAAATTGTGCAGATTGTTTCAGTTAATTACATTATTTTGATGAAATCGGATAAGAACTTGTATATTATACTAGACTAGCTATTACTTGAGGGCTTGCTTGCACTTGAATGGATTTAACGAAGAGTTATGTATAATATATTCCAAGTGCCCGAGGTAACAATAAACTAAAAACTACATTGTAAAAAATATGGAATTTTTAGTCTATAACCTTCCTTAATAAATTAACATTTTGTTATTCAATATATATATATATATATATATATATATATATATATATATATATATATATATATATATATATATATATATATATATATATATATATATATATATATATATATATATATATATATATATATATATATATATATATATATATATATATATATATATATATATATATATATATATATATATATTTGTACCGATTTGTTCCTGAGATGAGAGCGTTCATACAAACAAGCTCTATAGCCTAATAATAACAGTGCTATATAGATGTAATAATATATAATAATAACTTTATATACAATACAATGTTTGTTACAAATATATTTATGCTCTGATTTGATATTGGAGCGCGTCCTCCGTCGAACAAGAGAATGTATGTCACGCGGAGGGCGCTTCTGTGAATATCTGAATAGATACGTCATATTATCTCCTCCACAGTCCGTTCCGGCTCGCCTCGTCTCCCGGCGACAGTCTCTGGTCGCTAGTCGCTGACTCATTGCTCTTCTATAACGGTATTTAATAGATTATTTCTTATTGTAGCTCATAAAAAGGCGATACATGATAGAAAACCAATATATTCAAAAGACTTCACATAGTTGTCAATCTTTTATAACATTTCAGATTAAAACGGTTTTTTTCGTATATTACTTGCCTGGTAGAATACCCAGGATTTTACTTTATTTAGACTATATTTCATATCTGATGATGAAAGTTGCAGAATTAACTCCGCACCTTGTCTTATTACATAAAGGAAACGAAACTGCACGTACTAAGTATTTCTTAACGTACTCTATATTTCCTTCTCCTTATAAATATCTTATTTCTTATCTTTTATAAATAGTTTAATAGTTTCTATAAACACATGCGCGTTCTCGTTACTTACAACTTTAGTTTTATAATATTTTGTACATAGTATTGTTTTCTTTAAAATATCTTAATTTAGGAAAAAATCTGAAAACGCCTTACACGACAGCTTTTACCGATCACAGTCTCCGTTAGGGCGCGACTACATAAAAGGGACACATCTAACTAACATACGAACATTTCACAATTTATTTTATGTTAAATTGTTATAGTCTCGGGGGCGGCTGGGAACAGAATGTAGCTGAAGGACGCTCTTATGAATATAAAACAGACGCAACGTTATCTAATTCCTCCGCCGGCGCTCGGAGCGGCGCGGCGCGTGGAAGTAACGCGCGTTCCTTCCATTCTATTCACTGTACCGTCTTATTTGTACTGCGTAATTAACTGCGACGAAGATACGAGGAATTACTTTACGGAGAGAGGTCTGTAAGACGTCTATTATAATAGATATGTATATATATGTATGAATATAATTGGACAGCGTTGTGTATTATTAGAGTGAGTACTTTAAACAAAGATGTATTGAATGAATTTAAATAAATATTTGATTTCCTCGAGTGTGAAAAATTAATTAACTGACATTACATGCATTAAATAACTTCATTCAAAGTAATACATTTTAACTATAACGTACGCCATTGTTATATACGACATTATTGTCGTTTGATTCTTTTATATAATTTATTGTGTGTGAAATAAAGTGCAATAATAAATTAAATCCAAATATTTTAATGTAAAGCTAGCAATTACATGAATTTGAGTATTTTTTTAATTAAAGTTAAATACCTAAATAATAAAATAATTTCTGTTTGTCTCGCTTAATGATCGCGCAGGTATTGCTAACATGTTTTTACGAAGTAGCTACCATATTGCTTAAGACACAAGAATACCTGAATACATAGTTCGTCGTGTCCACATCGATCTGAGTTCACACTCATAGGCAAATTATTATTATATATTTTTTGTTGTTTCATTTTGAATTAAGAAAAATAAATTTAGAAAGATTTTTAAAAATAAAAAAAATAACGTTCTAATTGTGTTTTGACAATACTCCATTAGAACGTTACCTCTGTACTCATCTACTCACTGTACAATTTGGGAACTTTCAAACGTACAAGCACCTTCATATGAAGGCCAGTACTGCATCAGCAACCCTTCGAAGTAATAAATGTCCATGGTTATTTTCTGTTCCCAAATAGAATCATATGAATACATGATACATTCTAACCCAACCATTAACTAGACCAAATATAGCCATTCATGTAACATAATAATAACTTTACAATGCGGACCAAGAGTTCTTGCGATTCGAGCATAAACAAACAAAATCCTCAGCTATAGTTTCAATATAGGTTTATCATACATATTTCACGTTGCAGTATATTCACGTTGACTTTTCCTATTAATAAAAGCTTTTGTTAAAAATTGAAACTCTATCATGAAAAATTACTTGAAATGATTTTATTTTATATTGAAAATCATATTTATTATGAATTTTATTCGGATTAAGCTTCAAAAATGTTATTATCGTGCATTAAATTTGCACAGTTCGAAATGCTCAGCTAACATCACGTACGTACTGCGTTAAACCGCACTACCTATTTGCGCTCCGCCTACGAACTGCAGCGTCGAATTAAATTTTCAGGAACTCGACATCAGTCAGTCAACAAATGTGGTAAAATAAACTAAATTAAAAACCGTAGAACCATTTAATAAGTAGTAAATTTAAATTGAATTTTTTGACCTACGACAGTATGTAGGTAGTACCCTCATGGGCAATAGGGAATAACTTAGGGTTGTTTACACATGACACATTTAAAGACCGCAGTACAGGGGCTACATTGAGACGATTAATGAAATGTAATATAGCATACACTCTACGGAGAGTAGACAGAGGGAAATTAATGTTAACACACTCTGTTCCCCACTTTCCCCCGAATTTTCATGCATTGCGTGTTAAGTGAAAGAACTCAATCATGCAAGTGAAGATATTAAAATATTAATAAATAATAATTCATTCCCTCTAGTTGGATTCGAACACATAACCGTCGCGTTTACACGCTTGTGTCACTGCGCCATGACGCCCTCTGTTAAAACAGATTGTTTAAGCTTAAAATATTATAAATATAAATGTATATTATAATTACTGACTGAAAACAATTTTGAACAATAACATATACACACATAAATTATTTCAAATTTCATGACATCCAATAACACGTGTAGGCAATTACGAAAGTACCCTCAACGTATAAACATTAATGTATTTGGTTGTTATTAATCAATTTCGACGTGTAGCGTTGTGTTATATTAAAAAAAAAAAACAATTTAACGCTTTTTGGAACTCAACACCGTGCATTGTTTTTTTTTATGGAAAAGGATAAGGCAAACGAGCGTTCGGGTCACCTGATAGTAAGTGACTACCGCCGCCCACGACCCCGTGCAGCACCAGAGGAGCTACAGGTACGTTGCCTGCCTGTAAGGTGGGTTGGGCCCCGGGGCCCGACATTACCTGATGCGAAACGCAGTAGCATAAAGCCACTACTACACGCCGGTTTTAAATGCCGGGGGTGGTAATGACCCGGTCGAGTCTGCCCATGCGTGTTGCCATCTGGTGACGTGACTCTACCACACGTTACTTTAGTCGATTCTTACGACACCACCAGCACCAGGATGATCCTATTGTAGACCGGGAGCACACGGCACAAATTGTTTACCAGAACGAAGAAATTCTAATATATGAACACACCCTTGAGTGAGAATCAAACCCGCAAACGACGTATTTATAGCCAGACGCCGTCCCGCTGACTGCTTAACAGTAGCCTCTATAGTAAAATTCACGGGCTTTATTAGATTTTCATTTCTATTACATACATACATTTCAACAGTTAAATTTTCCAGGAAATGCGAAGCTTAAGAGACTGTTAACTTTACTTAATTATTTCTACAATTTTACTATGGAAAGAAATTAATTAACTTTCACAGTTCATACATTGAAATGGTTCACAGAAATCTCCGTCAGTCTTTTGACGGCTTTGTATTAAAATAATGAAAAACTAGCTTTAGATTAAAGAAATTTGTTTTGTTTTTATACCACTACTTGAATTTTCCAAACATTCATTTTATCAAAAAATATATTTTTTTGGTTTAATTTGATATTTATTTTAATAATTCTCCTCTGTCCTTATTGTTTATAGAAAAAATCTTATTTCTTATTTATTTCTCGAGAAATCTTTTGATGCTTATAATTTTGGGTTTCTCTCAAGTTAACCCGACGTTATGGATGTAAGAAATTGTTACACGGACGTGGGGTCTGGGTCATTATTACCCAGATTGATGATGCAAATATCTCAATAATTATTTGGAGATCTTAATATTATTTATTACCCAATTAATTAATTTGGTGTTATTATAGTATCGGAGTTTACTAAAAATATATAATAATAGTCATTAAATAAAAAAATCTCTATTAAAATCTAAAAACTTAAATCAATAAAATATTGAAAGAAAATCCCGAAATAATTACACGGACTACAGGCACGGGTATATTTATCATTTTTACTTTGTATCTCTTGTAACATACAAAGCGTCCACTAACTGATTGATTTTCTATAGAGCGACTCAATAATTCCAGTTACTGAGAAGAACAATAACGTTTTAGCAATCGTTATAAATTAAAAGTAAATCAAAAATGCGGATAATTATGACCTGCGACGCCGGCGGATTAAATGGAGAATCCTGAAGCACGTCGTAGTAGACCGACAGGGCTCTCAAAAGAAAATACTAAAAATATTTTTTTGCTAAATTTAACGAGTGTCGTGCTGTGAATCAACAACTAGAGCACGCCACGCTGGAATTCAATAAAAATGAAGTATAATGACACCTTGTACTCTTTGTCTTTCAACATAACGTTTTTTTCCTAGTAAATTATGAAATCAACTCCTTTGACTTTTTAAAATTTTATTTTTATTTATTTGTATTTAGGAACTTTTTAAGTAAATAAAATACAATAATATCAGTCCCATCGTTCTCTTAAAACGAAATCCTTAATGATAACAAATATTTTCTAAAGTAAATTATATACGATTTAATCTTAGACATTTAGTAACAATAACCTCATATACTACCGTAAGGTACTTATTTAGAAAACGTATAAAAATCCAATGTGTGGAATTTAAAAAAATAATTTAAAAACACTTTAAGAATGTTAAAAAAAAACTACCGCAGATGCTTTAAAATTATGCATTCATTATGGAACATATTACAAATATAAATCTTCATCGAATGTAAACCGAATTCATTACCATGGTGTTCACACAACCCTATGCCACTGGAGGTATATTCCACGTAACATATTCAATATATCCCGGAACGCCTTACACCGGAATTCTAAAGCTTGATACATCGAGGACATATTAAAGGAAGTTATGTCCCACAGCGAACAAGAACAGCCATTGTTGTATAAATCTAAGTAATCCTATTACAGTTCTCTCTCTCTCTCTCTCTCTCTCTCTCTCTCTCTCTCTCTCTCTCTCTCTGCACCGCGCACTGCGGAAACGCACAAGTAGGACAGATTTACGTCACAACTGAGTAGCTCGTCTTCATAATAGTTTTGATACTTTGTTTCTAACTAGAGAGTAGAGCGAGTGCTAATTACATTTGAATTAATTTGTATACAAGAGTAGATTAGAGAAAGGAAACGTAATATAGTACAATATAGAGAACACTACTTTCCGTCTTTTAGGCTATCCATTACTCGCTTATAAAAATTAGACTAAAAAGTTTATATATTACAAAAAATATTCTTTCTTTGTTTTTCTTAATAATTTCCTTAAGTTTATCTTTTTTGGTTCTTGCTAGTTTATCCGTTACTTTGTCCTTATACGGAGTGGGCGATGGCAACAAAGTTGGTATTTATCGACTATCAATAATTCAAAGTAGTCTTTCACTATTAAACTAATGTATTAAAAAAAACTTAAGCATTAAAACATTTCATTTTCTCGAATTGAAATCGAACCCACAACCTGTCGCATTTGCAGTCACATTCTAATGCACCTGAGCCACCACTGGCTTCATTCGTGTCGAGGCAAAGCGCGGTGTCGAGTTCCGCCATTTAACACTCACTGCCTCCAAAATTCAGCGGAAAGTAGGGAACGGAAGTGTCTCAATGGGAAATCAGTGTATACATCGAATGTCTCTATATGAACACGCTAAAAATTGCAAAATTCATTGTGACACGATAATAAGTAGCGCATCAACGGCGCGTGACACATTACATTATCACCGTACACTTGCAAATAGACACTACTCATACACAAAAAATCCGTACTAGTACTGTAAACAATACATACATCAATGTCTGACATTTATGTCGGAATTTCCGTCGTAGTGTCGTTTATGATCCACCATTATGATCTATGGGAAGTTCTTGTTATTTGTCCGCACAGTCGCTCGTTTCTTCGCAACTTTCGTAATAAGTTTATTTATCTCTCGCACTCGTCTCGTTAGTCGCGCATTCAATTCGTGTTTAGTTTCGTGGAAGTTTTTCAAGCTTTTCCCCAATATTATTTATATAAGTGTTACTTCGAACTATCGAATTATTTGGTAACTTCACTTAGTTTCAGTTAGTTTCTCAAGTTCATATTTTGTAAATGATATACGTTAATAATATTTAGTTATAGATAGATAGTTTCGTAGCACAGTTGGACAATTTGATTTAATATAAATATCGAATAAATTTACGCGTTTAAGGTCGCCGTGGTGCAGTGGCGCAGCGTTGGACTTAACTAGTTAAGCAACTAACTACTGGTTCTCTCTCGCAGTATCCTATTTTCACTTATTATAACATATTAAAAACATTGTTAATAATCTTATTCCTTATCATAGCAATATAACTTTATGCCAACACATCACAAATCAAAAATTATTTTTACTTCTAACTTGAAAGTTTCGTTAACTGTTTATCTACATTGTTATTTATGTTTGTAATTTACGTTTACTTATAATAATAATATAAAAAATGGAGGCCAGTCGTGGCGCAGGGGCACAAGCGTGTGACTGTAAACGCGACAGTTTCGACTCCCACTCGAGGAAATGAAATATTACTTATTTTCATTTCTTCGCTTTCGCGGCGTTGAGTGCTATAACTCAACGCTTAATTATAATAATAGAAATAATTAGTAGAATACGTAGTAGCAATATATTAGAATTACCACTTTCTATTATAGTCTATTGTAACAGTCTTGTATTGCGTATTATAGCGCACTCGTGAAAGGCATTATAATGTAAATTGAATTTGTATTCAGCTCTACAGTGTATTGATTAGAGTTACAATTGTAGTCATTTTTAATAAACGAACAATCACATACATCTATTTTATCTATTTTTTATATTAACAATAAAGCAAAATTAGTAATTAGCTAATATACTTAATTTCTGTATCAGTCAAAGTGGCTTAGTACGAGGTAGTCGTAAGTTCAATTTGTGCTCGAAGAAAGATTGTTAATAATATATTATTTTAAATATACCACAATTTCCACTACTTGTCATGTTTTGTCTTCCTTGCACTATATTTATAAAAAAAAAAATAAATTAAATTAAATTAGCTTCACGCTGTATCCCGCACACAGCAGGGTAGGCAGAGGGAACCTAGTGTTAAGACACTCCGTTCCCCACTTTCTGCCGAATTCTGGAGGCATTGCGTGTTGAGGGGCAGAACTCAACGCCGCGCTTAACCTCCACACCAGAGCGAAGAAATGGAAATATAAATTTAAGTAAATATTTCATCTCCTCGAGTGGGAATCGAACCCAGAACCAGTCGGTTTTGCAGTCACACCTCGTGCCGCTGCGCCACGACCGGCCTCCAATATATTTATTCTGATAGAATATAGTGTTAAGACACTCCGTTATCTTTTTTCCACCAAGAATCGAGACATACAGATATACATAGACTGATGCGTGTCGGCGTCATCTTCATATGATGATTAATACGAAAATATCAACTATATTTAACTTATTTAAGCACTAAACTAAAATATCGACTCAACAATGTCAGTTAGAGTCGTGAACACGCTCGGAGTCACGAGATCCTCAAAATACACTGTATATTAACTCGCTTTTAACTGAGTACAGCTTTATATGTGTATTGTTCTGTTGTTTCAGACCGGAGTTTAACTAAATTAACTTTTCATACTTTATTGTTTTGTAATATTGTAAAGAGTTATTTACTAATTTAAACAATTATGGCGAAAGAATGGGAAAAAAGATTTATGAAGCAAGTGACCTCGGTGATATTGTAAGACCCCCCGGAGGTCATATATTTGGGTGAGGTTGTGATGACAATAGACAAGGCGAAACACCGTAGCGTTTGTCGCTCCATTCTCTCTGGTTTCTCCGCTAGAGGTAAACCGTGAAGCTAAAAAATATATTATTTATGATAAAATTTAGGTATTATTAGTAAATTTAGGTTAGCAACAATCGTATAAAGATTTCAAAGTTTGCTTTCTAACAGATTGTAAGATTTGAATCTTGCTCATGTTCCAGTATGTCTCGCTATAATGTTGTTACTATTATGAAGAGATGGCACAAATGGAGTGTCCTTCATAAGTCAGGGTTTATGCAACTTGAAACTATTACTGGTTAAGATATACATCGTAATTAGGTTGCGAGCGGACATCGGGCTAATGGTGTTTGAGAGGGACCGTGGGGGGTTGCGGGGTGCGGTGGAGGGGAGGAGGGAAGTAAGAGGAGGGGGGGGCCTGGAGGCTAGTCAGTTGGTCGGAACATAATGTTAGGCGAACCAACAATCAGACACAAAATCCAGCTTTTACAATAAATTTATTTACACTTGTTATATACACATATACTCTCGTAGTCACAATATTGAAATATGAATTGTAATGACAATTGTCTTGACAATATCTTAGAACGTAATGAACACGAGTGCCGTGTCGTTTGTGCTTATATTGGAAATCCACCGGAAAAGACGCAGCACACTACCGCCACTTAATACAATCGATAATGGAAACAATATCAAATGACGTACTTGTATTCACAGCGACACCTATTACTACATTATAAAGAACTTATGCTAACAGCTCGGCCATCCTGCTAATCGCGAGTCCCTTCGCGATTTAAGAATATTT